>UELU01147448.1:16491-32155 GCA_900490025.1 Megastigmus dorsalis
GGGGGGGGGGGGGGGGGGGGAGCAGTCCTTGCAAAAAGAAGACGAGCGCGATACGACGATGGGAGGAAAGAACGGATCAACCGGTGGAATCAAAGAGGCCCCGATGACGAACGCAATTAGCGATCGCCTCTGGTCTTTGGTGCACGGAAGCGCGCTGCTGCTGCTAATGCTGCTGATGCTCTCGCTCGCTGCTCAAAGGAGAAGAAGACCTGAGAGCAGAGATGGAGATGAAGAGGAGAGCTAAGGAGAATGTCAATGAGAGACGGAGTCTGCGGAGTTGGAGAAAATGAGAGCGGAAGTAGCTGTAGAGGCCGGACGAGGTAAATCTTGGCTGCTCCGAGTCCTTTAGAAGTCGATGTATCTCTGGTTTTAAAAAACGTCGTAAAATTAGTAGCTTCGAGTGCTGTCATTTGTCAGAAAGTAATCATGAAAGAAATGTACACGTCGAGCTCGGCTGTCGTTAAACTATGACAGCATTTCAAAAATCTTGTATCGTTGATCAATATAAGTAATTGATGTAGGAATTATAGGATAAAAAGCGACACGAGAGCGCAGATGATTGCAATAAAGGCAACAAAGGCTTAAAAAGACAGGTCAGCTTTAACGAGGCGAGCAAAGCGCTACTCAAGCGATCAACGAGCTTCGGACGTCAAGTCCTGACCGAATTTGGTTAAGCAAGATGCTCCCGCCGTGAGTATACACGAGGGATATATAGCGAGGCTCTCGCTTCGAGTCGTTTAAGCGTTTATTCCCGCGCGATTAAGTGCAACCAAGAAGGCAAGACCGATACCAGCGGGGACACTTTTTACGCGGAGGTAATTTTTCAATTACTAGGCAGCTGCTCGACGTCACGCGCGCACGCTCGCCGCACACAAGCCCACGCAGTACAACATTGTTTATTAATTGCAACACAGGACCGCGATGCAGACGCGGAATGACAGCTAAGCGATTGCGTGCGTACGCGCACCTTTTTATCACCGATGAATAATTTAGTGGACAAGTGCAATTGCTTGTATATATATGAGATGGACGTAGATAGATATACATCGAATGGATAATTGTTATATCGAAATTACGTGAGCTGATTGGGTAATCTGATCGATCGATGCGGATAAATTGTGTGTGTCTGTTTGAGAGACTTTTTGATATGCCGAGAGTTTTGCGAAGCTAATATATATCGGTTCTTTATTCTTTGACAATCCATCTATGAAGAAAATCACGTTGCCATATTTGATATTGAGCTGCAATTTGTACTTCGAGTTTTGTTTCTCTCGCAGTCTCGTTATCGTATATATATATGATCCATTCGAGACAATAAATAGCGAGTAGATAATAAGCTGGCTTGAAAAGTTAAGGATGTAGCGAATGATTAGAGATTACAAAAATGGATTGTACATATGGCCGTATAAGGAGTTTAACTAAGCAAACGAAGCCGCGCACATTATGTTGTAGTTCCAGTATAAATACTAATAACAATTTTTTCTCTAAAGCCTGTCTCCCAAAAGATTACGACTATATTATAGTCGGAGATTGCCAAATACAATACATCAAAGGGATGTAAAACCTCTTAACCGCGTACAATGTAATACGTAATTTTCGTCGATATTACTTAGTTCTCAGCGCCATAGGCCATCCGTTAAATCTGATCAAACTTCAAGGCTACAAGCGTAACTTATCATGCTCTCTTTCTCTCTCTCTCTCTCTTACTTGTGCGTTCATTAAAAGAGAGTTATATATATATCTGGTGCGCTGCGCAGCAGTGCTGTAATCCAAAGCCCTCCGCAGCGAACATTCGATTACATCCTATAAGCCCATAAAAGTTGGCGCGCACAGAGTCAGGCACATGGACGAACGCTTTCATATAGATCTGTCTCTCTCTCTCTCTCTCTCGAATCAATTTCATGAAACTCGCTCGCTTATATCCTCTCTTTCTTTTGCGAAACAAAATCAATCGCCAGCTCGCGAGATTGACTAACCAGCTCAGGGATCGAGATTTTGCAGATATTCCATAAATGTATGTAGGTACGCGCGCGCGCACACACACACAAACTCACAAACATGTGTATGTATACGTATATATCTCGCGCAAAGAGAGAAACCCGCGGCGATGGAAAACGAGAGCAGGAGAAGGAAAGGAAGAAGCAGAGCAGAAGTATAAAGAGGAGGAGAAGATGCGAGCAGCGGCAGTTTGCGGCAGTTTGCGGGTTTCATTCTGCAACGTCATCAATCCTCGGTGGACGACGTAGACGAACAGCTCAGCGGTCGCGACAGGCCAAAGCGCGCCGCCGAGAGCGCAACGTCAAGCGGCTCCCTCTCTCTCCCTCTCGCTCTTTGCTGTTCAGCTCGTCCATGTCTTTTGGCCACAGGCAAGAAGGCACGGCACGATGGCAGCAGCCGGCGCTCTTTCTCTATATACACTCGCGCGGCAAAGAAACACGGCAGAGAGGAGCTGGGAGAAAGAGTAAGACGAGAAGCGCCGCAGAAGTCGCGAGACATGCTTATGTTGCCAATGAGGCAGGACGAGAAAAGGAGAAGACGAGGATCTCTTATAAGAGGCGCGGTTTGCTCCAACCGAACTAACACAGAGAAACAGAGACAGAGACAGAGAGACAGAGAGACAGAGAGAGACAGAGAGAGAGAGAGAGAGAGAGAGAGGGAGATGGACGCTCACGGCGGGACAAAAGTGCGCTCAAAGGATCGGCGTTTTGTGTATCAGAAAAACCTTGTTGATTAGCATATTGAAACTAATGATCTTTTTGTTCCCCCCTTGTGAGCCTTGAACGAGGCAAGCTTGCCTTCCTTTTCCTCTCTCTCTCTCCGTTGCCTCCGTCGTGGAATCCATTCGTAAAGGTAAAATTTACGTTTTCGTGTGTGTACTTACTTTTGGGTCTGAAAAGAGAGAAGAAGGCCTGCTTTTTGGTGTTTGTTTTGCCTTCGGAGGCGGAGATGCTCGTGGAATAATTCAAGCGTGCCGACGCGGCCGCCGCCACCGCCGCCGTCGCTGCCACCGCTTCTGGCTACCTGTCCAACTTGTCAGAAATTTATTTAAATTATAAAGTGCTGTATGCTTGTTAGCGGACTCCTCTTGACTGCTTTATAGCATGCTTTGCCATTAAGAGGTCGAAAATAAAGAGTCTTGTCTCGCCGGCGCGTATATTTACCTGGAGAAAAAATATTTTTCCCAACAGCTTTTGCGCAATAAGGTGCAGTTGCGATTTTTTTCTGAAGAGAGAAGTGTTTACTTGTATAGAAGGTTTGGAAGAGAAATACGTATTTTAGTTCTATCACATTTCGATGGATTGTAGAATAAGCGCTATAATCTTAAAGAGAATGTTTTGTAAATGGATTAACATCATTACTTACTAACTGTATATTACATTTTATATTAAAATTTGACGTATTAAAGTTGCAGAATAAATTAATCTCTCGTCTATCGAGATAATCCCAATGGGGAACATTAATTATTTTGTATATTTGTAGATGTTTGTATTTATAGGGTCTCAATACATACATAATAGCTATTTTTCCATTAAGGGGATGTCGGAATTATAGTGACTGTCATATGACCTCACATTGTTTTTGTCAATATAACGCCAGCTTAAGTATATCTTAGAAAAAGAGGAGATGAGCACCCTTTACGTATCAATAAAGAATGCATATCACACTTAAAAATTTCATTCTATTATAAATTATTGGAAAAAAGTTTGACAGCGCCTTTTCGGTGTAATCGATTTTATTATTGAAGAATATCAATATTATAAGCGTTTATACTCCATTGAAGGAGAAGAACACCCCTAGTATTTCAATAAGGAATAATTCTGCCGTTTCAGCCCGAGGTGCGAACATTATTTTTCATTATTGTAGGAGTAAAGTTCGCCAATTTTATAGAAGTCCCCTCCTTCCAAAAAAAAGACAATAAATCATTAATAAACAGGAAAAATGATAGAAA
The DNA here is from genome assembly GCA_900490025.1 of Megastigmus dorsalis. Taxonomy (NCBI): domain Eukaryota; kingdom Metazoa; phylum Arthropoda; class Insecta; order Hymenoptera; family Megastigmidae; genus Megastigmus; species Megastigmus dorsalis. Next base: position 20,441 of record UELU01147448.1, read on the forward strand.
TAAGAATACGCATGAGAAATAAGAGGGGCGCGAGGCCGGGTTCAGGGACGATGGTGGTGCAGGGAGCAAGTCAGCCGTCTGCAAAAAAATACTTTTTAAAAAATCCTTAAAATAGAACATGAACACTTTAAAAGAAAGCGTGCTAATAGATTGTCAAATCTACTGCTCTAATATTAAAAATATTACTTTATTATATAAGTTTTATATTAAATTATTAAAGTTTAATAATTATACATTGTTTATTTATGAATAAAATTATAAATATTTATAAAGTATAAAGTTTGAATCATCAGCAGTCAAATAACTGACATATGTATACTGAGAAACTTTTGAGAACTGAAATAACACTTGAAATTTTGACGATCATTCAAGGCTCATACTTCTTTATCTAATTTCTTTTTGGAACTAGGAATTGTTTATTACAATTATAAATATTGATACATATAATAAGAAATACATTCAAAAAATCCTCTTGATAATGGTGACTTAACTATTAATCAACACGAAAATTTAGTGTTATTGTATTTTTATTAATATTATTTGCTGCTATATTTCGATTTGTAGTATTATTACCATGTAAAATATACATATATAGCATATGATTTTATAATTTTTAACAACTTTTTTGCTTTCCGCCCACTAAGCGTAAAGTTCAACTTTACGCCCCCAACGCAAAAGCCTATTCGCATACTTTACGCCCGCTATGACTAAAAAATATTTTTGAACAAAACAAATACCGTAATTGTAATCGGTAGTCTTAAAATCCCGTATAATACATTTTTATTTTTTTTCTATTCAACTAAAGTATTATCCCTTCAGAATCTTATAGACTGTTAGAGAATTATAGAACTTGAATTGTTTGTCTAGATGAGGTAGATTAAAAGTTTTATATAAAAGAGAGACCCACGATCAACAAGGCTGTGACGTTTTTAACAAAAGCTAGATTAAAATCTTATGTTGAATAAATTATAGTTTTTGAAAACGAGATGCTGCACGAAGAGGAGCCCATATCACTGATAGATAAGTAATGCTGAGTAGCACGAGAGAGTTAAACAGTGCTATAACGAGAGTAAAAAGTCAATCGTGGTCCGCTTTATAAAGTCAGCCAGCTTTAGGGATTTCGAGAAGAGACGATCAATATGCGTATTAAAAGTGAGGGCTCTATCAAAGTCAATATAAACATTCTAAATATAGTGTTTCGGACAGTTTAAAGGATTATCTAATAAACGCCATGACCAGAATTGGTCTATAGGTATTGATTTAAATAGTTATCGCTTATTTAACGAAAACAGGGAGTGTGCATCATTGGACTGGGACATATACGGACGCTTGTATAAAGTACACGTTTGTGTCACAGATTTTACTGCACACTAGGAAGTGTGTTGCCTATGTTTAATATGAATATCACACATCCAAGTGTGTAAAACCTATGACAGAAACGTGTTACTTTAACACACTTGGATTTGCCGTGTAGGCGAGACAGCCCGTAACTCAGGGAGTCAAGCGTCCGTGCGTCCCAGTCCAACGACGCACACACAGAGAGAGAGAGAGATAGAGAGACATAGACTGCACAGGAGGTCAGGCGTCGGCCACGGAGATTTAGCGGTTCGCCGAGAGAATTGCTCCGGTCGCTGCGAGAGAAGGAGGTCGAGACACGATTGTCCCGTCCGGAGACTCTACCTCGCGCCAGAGCAGCATCTTTCCTCCGCGGCAACGAGTCAAGATTCCCGTGGGCTTACACGTGTACACACATATCCTTCGCTGCCAGTGCCGCCGCCACCGCTGCCGCAACGACGCTCGTAACGCTTTCACGGAAAAGCCGCTGTAAGCGCGGGGACGTCTTTACGACGCGAATCCGTCTCCGTAAAACTGTCTCGCGGCTTTTCCGTCCTCTCCCTTGCTGCAGGGGCGGCAGTTGAAAATTGCCCCGCACGACGATGTATAGAGTAGACGGCAGACAACAGCGGTACGCGCGCCCTGCCGTCGGCTCGACTGAAATGGATATGTATAACAATGGCTTGTGTCGGAGGACTATGCGCCGCGTCGCTGCCGTTGCCATGTGTTTATGGAGCTTTCATAAGGTCGCTGACGTCGCGGGAGCTTTTTCGCTCTTGCAGATCCAGAGTGTGTGTGAAGCTCCGAGATAAAGATGAACGCGCTTATTTGGACGGTGGTTACTGCTCGTTTCTTCGTAAAGTAGTAAGATAGATTTTGAATTTTTGACATCTGTGACCTTCAAAAGAAATATAGAGAGGTACCCGATAATGTAAATTAAAATTTTTTTTATTAATACAATATTATTTTATCTGTCGTTATCATAATTATAATAAAATAAAAGATAAAATCGTTTATTCATGTTACCAAAATATTGTTCCAAATCTTGGAAAACCTATTGGCGAAATGTTGGATGTGAAGCTGTAGCGACATTATTTTGCTACGTTGGAAATATGCCGTTTTAAATTAACGGGAATCACCATAGTTTGTCTATTTTTCTAAATCTATTTTTAGGAAACATGATTTTCGTAGCTCATAAGTTTTAATTTAATCTATTAATTACAAAAGTATGATTGATCAATTGACCTAATCGACAATAAACGATCATATCGTTTGTAGCATAAAAGCAACCTTATCATTTTATCTCTACTCTCATGATAAACTGTATAACCCAGCGTTACGGATCACATATTTTACGCTCTAAAAAGTAAGTGTACTGTAGGCGCTAACGCAAAAAAAAATACGGAGCGATCATCTACCGCTTGCATGCTCAGCGTCGTACGGTGGTCCCGTTTTTACCGCGACAATTACTCGGGTCGACTCGGCGACAGAATCAAATTACGTTAAAAGAGCTCGTCTCGAATCGAGACAGACAGAGAGAGAGAGAGAGAGAGAGAGAGAGAGAGAGAGAGAGCTTGCATGCCCCTCATCACAATTTTAAATGGTTTTCCACGGAAAGCGTCGCTCGGCTGTCGTGACGCGAGCGCGACAGTCACTGAAAAAGGAGCTGATGCATCCGACCTGTGGCTGCGAGGTATAAAAATGGCAATTGTGAATGCCTCGCGCTTGCTCTCGTTGAATCTTTTAAAAATTCCGCAGACGACATATTTATATATGATGTAGCAGCAAAAGAAAGAGAGAGAGCGAGAGAGAGAGAGAGGGATACGCATCGACGAGATTTTAGATTTCTTTCTAATTCGTGAATATTTTGTGTAAAAGTGTAAATAAACATATTTATATTAATTAATATCTAGAATAATAATAAAAATAATAATAGTGTAAGAACGTTGTTTTTGATCTTTTAGTTTTCTATAGAATAATTATAGTCTTATTTAGTCAGCAGTAGAATCAGACGTGCAAGGTGGGACAAACATTTACTCGCCCCCACTGTTTTTCTATCAACAATCACGACAGTTCAGACACTGACTAGGATTATATATCCGATTTAACAGGCCCATTGAATCATTGAAAAAATGAGTGAATTTTTACGAGTCTTACACTGTGGAGAGCTCTAATATTAAGAAATGCGCGGTATACAGCTGAATTATGCGACGGAACCTTACCGGTATGCTAACGCACGCTACTACTATCCGTGTCTTTAGACTGCATTTATGCACAGACAACTGCCCGTGCACAGGTTCGCCAGAAGGATGAGTACAAGAGAAGACGAAAGAGGGAGAGAGAGAGAGAGGTAGAGGTAAAGAAGCGACTTGTCTCGACGCGAGTAACTTGTGTAGGCAGGTGGAGCAAGAACCTGGAAACATTTGAATTACGAAGGCAAGAGGGAGAGAAGGAGTGGACCTCGTCTCCGGGTGAAAGAAAGAATGCCGACGAGCAGTTCTATAACACAATGGGTAGCAGAAGCCGCCGCCGCCGCCGCCGCCACCGCCTCGCTTGTGCAGAGCAGCAGCAGCAGCATGTAGCAGGAGCCGACGGCGGCGAAGAAGCAGAAGAAGAGGGGAAGGTGCAGCCCGACGAATACGCAACCTAACCGGGGCGCGAGCGCATTCGTAAAAGACCACCGCCGCCCGCCGCGGCTACTGTTTTCCTCGGCTCGCGACAGTGGTCACTTCGTGCCTTTAACGAGAGAGAGGGACAGGGAGAGAGAGAGAGAGAGAGAGTCGAAATATCGACGCCGAATCGCGAGCTACTGTGCAACGTTATACGCGCGCCTCCGAGCGAGCGGCTTCCCTTTGCCGTGTCCAAGTCTCGTCCCCCTGCTTTTACGTATTAGCGCGCCTGCGGGAATTCCGATTGTGCCGATGGACTTTTCTCTCCTCTTTCGCTGTCTTTCCGCCACTTCTCTCTCCCCTCTTTCCCTCTCCTTTATTGGGAGGGCGCGCGGACACACTGACGAGACGTGAATGCTACTGTTTCTGCCGATGCGCCGCCACCGCCGCCGTCGCCGCTGCTGCTCGACTTGTCTCGCGTGGAATGTATTGTCCGGGCTAAACTTGGCGCTCTTTGTGTGTATCTAGTGATTCCTTCTTTTTTTTTTATCTTTCTGCATTCTATGTATGTGGGGCATTCTGCGTTCAGTCGGTCAGTGAAATATTTCGGCTTGCTTAGGGGCTCGAGGAATTTTTGCGACTCTTTCACTTACCTCTGCGCGCTAGCGCTGTACGGACGAGATTCAGGCGGTTCATGTAGACGAGAGAATACACTCTAATGTGAATATATTAAAATTTTTTATTTCAAATAATAAAGTTATAGTTGCAAATTATTGTAAGTTCATAATTGTTTAAAAAACTAAGATGTAGGTATCAATATTCACTTATTATTATATACAATATAAAAATTCAGAAAATGAAATGTGTCAAAGCAAGCAAGTCTTATTCAATTAAGATATTTCTATACTATATCCATGTACGTCTGCATATTATATGAATTTCTACTTCATGTGTAATTTACTGCACTTTTAAAGTTTCAGTTTAATTAATGGTTTCATGCATTTATACATACAAAAAAGATCCTATTAAAATTTATTAAAGTTATTTGAGTCAATGCATAAGTCTAATACAAAATAATTTAAGGTTTCTAATTCTGAAAATTCTAAAATTATTATAATTAAATTGACGGGACTATTTTTTAGTTTTATCATTTTTCCAAAAAAAAATTATGTAATAAATATCATAAAAAATACTTCAGAAGTAAAGTTTGATAAAAGTTACCAAGGCAATATTTTACCAGCGACCCGATAAAAATGGTAGAGGAAGCATTACAATATTTATCATACTCCTGATAACGTATACGTCGCCACGGTAGTTTTTATAAAACATTATTCTCAATAAGAATAACAAACAAAAAATACTATAAAAGTTTTTTATTTGATAATTTTTTAGAAACTAACATAAGTTTATAAAGAAGATACGTTTAAAATTTAAAAACATAAGATACAGTATTATGCCAGTATAAATTTATTCCATAAGTCAAATCATTGTACGAAAAATCTTTTGGGGTTTTAACCACTTTCAAACAAAGGCTAGAATTAATCCAAATCTCACATTCTTCAGTAATTAAAAAATAGTCTTTCAATACTCGAGTATGACACATTATGCAAGTAGTAATATTTGAATATATTATTCATCTTTTTTGACAAAGAAATAACAGAATTTGAAAAGTTTCCCTCTAAAGGTTGTGTACTTTTATTAAAAGATGACTTGTTACGATTAGATTCATTGTTATTTTATAAAAGATTTTAGTGGTGACCGATAATATTCTTTGAATTATAATATTAAAATAAGTTATATACTAAGGTATTGTGTACCCTGCGGAAAGAGAATTTAATTTCTATTTTTGTGGTGTAAGACGAGAAATAAATAAAAACGTATATTGTGTCAATGTGCGAGTACCTATAACCAGCCCAAAAATGCATGTCTCAATACTTAACTGTTGTTGCCCTAATACACAACCACATGATTTTCCCTTAGTACTAATAACAAATGCTATACAAGATTTCAACCAAATCTTGATTCTTATGAAAAACATGAATAAGATATTTATTTATCTTAAAAGTAAAAATACCTATCAAGAAAATATGAAACAGATACCGATGTATGCTATTCACTTAACCTGCGATAAATAACTCCAATCGCACTGTCGTATTTTGGTAGCTTCAATTTGGTGGTACATAACATCCTTAGTAGCGTTAATTGTAATTTCACAAAAATACATGTCTATATTGTAATAAAAATATGACATAGTTGCTAGAAAGTTCTTAAATATATAAAGAAAAACTAATTTTGTCGGTAAATAAATTAAAAATAACGAAATTAATATACGTGGCTAAGATTTGACAATCGAGTACTTTTCTGTATGAGTAACTAACTAATATATTTCATAAAATGATGAATTTATTATTCCTTTTGGAGGTGTAAGATAAATTTGACAGTTTTGATTAGTCCGTTTCGATAATGACGATAGAAATTGTGATTTTATTTCTATTATGCAATAGTTTATAATGCAATAAAGAAGTTTTACAGTATATTCCATGAGGATCAATACATTCATTTCATCTATTGTGAACTAATATATTTATTTCCAGAAAAAATATATTTTCATCTACTTATACACTTTACTTTTGTTAGGAGTACTAAAACATTACTTAATAAGTCTTCTCGCCAAAAAAAGAATCAAAAAAAGGTGTAAATATTCCTTAATGTAACAAGCGAGCCATCGGTCTTATCTCATGGCTTATCCCGATAGCATTGCACCGGTAACGTGCTGAAATGCTATCGGTTCTTGCACCGCTTCGCTTTTGGCATGTAAGGCAAGACCGTCACTGCTCGCGCTTCGAACTCGCATTCTGTTGCTGGATCTACAACTGGTTCCTCTGTTATCTTGAATTGAATCGTTCCTAGAAAAAAATGTTTAATAGAGGAAAGTTTTTTTTGTGTTCTACAACTTTCATACTTAATACTTTTTTAAGAAATTAACATTAATTTTTTTTCAAGTTATAGCTGAAAACGATTTTTCGAGATTTTTAAAATGTGTGCCATTATTGCGAATCCTTTCAATGGATACAACCCTAAATAGGAACGTTTCTATTCTATAATAGAATATAATAAGTTAATCCCAAAGTTTCGGCTCGATCCATCAAAATTCACGAAGAAAATCGGTTAACTTAATAACATACAGAATTACATCCTTACTAAAAAAATGCTCAATATCAATTTTTGTCGTAATAAAAATTTGCTTTCTGCTAAAATATGTGACTTTTGGAGTTTGATACTTTTCGCGATGACAAAAATATACGTAGGCTGTCGTGCCTAAAAAGCGAAAAACATAGAAATTTAGAAGCTATACGTGCTACATTAAATATTTATTTACGATATAAATTTATGTTTGTCGCTAAAAGAAAATTGAAATATATTAACTGACTAAGCAGATTATGATTTCATAATTTTTATTCGATTAAAAAACAAAATTACAATAAATATAAAGTTCATTATGGTTACTCATTGGTACATTACCTTAATTTTGTATTTAAACACCAGCTACTAATATAATGAAGCTCGTAATGAAGTCTACTTTCAGTACATCATTTTGTTGTTAAGTAGTATAAGCCAAAATTCGATAATCACAGCGTAATATGAATCGCAGCATTTGATTTGCTTATCACAATCAATTAAATAAACTGATTTATTGCGCATCACAGTCGATTAAATTTATCATTAAAATGTCATGTGAAAGAAGATTATTTTGATGCCTGAAGAATCATTTAGTTATTTACTTCTAGCACGCTAATTTGGCTTTTTTGGCCGTAAAAATTTATAAAAACTTATAAGAGCTAACAAAAGGATTAATTTTTGAACGAAGAATGCATTTTCCACCGTTTATCTCTCTTAAAACGTAACTATTTCAAAATCGCTGCACCTATAGTCCAACAACGACCGAGTGCTCGACCGAGTGTATAATCTCTATAGTTTGTCGAAAACCTCAGTTAGCATCTCGTTGCGCAAAAACATCAGTAGCACTGCAGGGCAAAGACGCGCTCGACACATCTCATCGCGAATCCTGCAGAGGACAGCAGCGCCAGCGCGCCACGATATATAGAGAGGGGCAAAGGCGGCGCGCTAAATATAAAACTGTCTCTCGCGCGGGCAGCTCGCGCTCTCCAACATATATATACACTATACACGCACAGCGGAGCGAGAGGTAGAGAGGGACGTTGTAGAGGGAGAGTGAGAGTGAGTGAGAGAGAGAGAGAGAGGCGCTACGCCATCTTGCAGCGCGGAAGAGTCATTTGCGTTAGTCCTGCCCACGGAGGGCAGCTCGACTCCGCCTCCCGCTGCTGGCCCGAGTGCCGCCACCGCCGCCGCCGCCGCCGCCGTTGCCGCCACCGCGCCGCGGCTGTACATAAGCAGAACCATCTTTATTATACCCGGTGCGCGCCGGCCTGGCAGCAGCCGCTATAACCGTAAAGGAATAACGCGCGAGCTAGAGAGAGAGGGAGTGAGAGAGAGAGAGAGAGAGAGAGGCGAACGTTAGCACACGAGAGAGGGAAGAGTTATGGCATAAAGTGGGTTATACGTACAGAGGAGGTGCAGGATGCGACTGCAGTCGGTTCTCTCTCTCTCTCTCTCTCTCTCTCTCTCGTAGCCGCAGCCACAGCCGCGAGCATAGTTTGTCTTTATAACGTCCGCGCGCAAAGAGCGGCCCCGCACTTCAAACGAGCCGCTGATGGCTCAAAGTGCCTGCTCGGGATATAAATCCACCGACGGCCCACCTCGTTCTCTCCCTTCCTCTTGCGCGCACTACACACACACACACACGCGCCCGTACACACGCAAACGCACACACACACACACATATCCGTTCGATTCGCTCTTTGGCGAGTCCTTCTTTTGCTGCTGTTGCTGTTGCTGCCGCTGCCTCTTCTTCTTCTTCGTTTCTCGATCTCTGGTCGTCGGGTGGCTTTGCTCTGCTCGGTTTCTTTCTCCTTTCGCTTAAGCTGCGCCTTCATCCGGAGCTTTATATCAAGCGCCGAGAGTTGTCGATCCCTTCGATCCTTCGCTCTTTATGCATGCGACTGTTACGTTTTGCTCGCCGGACGCGTTTTTAGACGAGCTGCTGTTGCTGTTGCTGCTGCTTTTTCGGTTGATAGTGACGTCGATAATTAACTGCCGATATTATCGCTTCTATTGAGGATTATGTGGATGTGTTGCGGATCGGAAGGCTCTCTGTTCTCTGAGAACTCGGCGAGTCGTATGAATTATTCAGGCTCGATTCAATTCCCGTTTGCGGCGACCGAAAAATCTGGCATTTAATGTCATAAATTATGTGACGAAGTGGAGGTTTTAAGTTGGCTGTTATTTGCCGTATCGAAAAAGTATAATCGATAAGAAGTTTCAAATGTATACGTATGTATATATATAATGAAATATATTATACGGTTTTTTATCTTATAGAAAAGGAATTGTACCCCTGAAAAGATTATTTCTATTAAGGTTAGGTACTTTCTGGCTTTTCATAAGTTAGGGTATTTATGATTATTTTAGTAACAATTATTGTTTTTTGGTATTTTTTAAGCTGTATAATAATAATAGTATGTTAAAAGTTAAGCCGCCAAAAGAATATAATTATTATAAGTAATTATGATGGACTAAAAAATAAAAATGTGCTAATATTTTAAACATGTTGGTTTCAATCGTCTATATCCCATGTAATTTGAGATGGGGCAATATGGGCTTGAGCGGTATGGGTACTCATTATTTTAATAACAACACAACCTTAAATTAAGTAATAAGCTGGTTTTACTTATAGAATAAACATTTTTTAAAACTAAAATCAACATTCAGGTCCCTTTGTTTGGCCCGTTTCCATGGTTACCCTGCAGTTACTTAGCATAGAAAACCATTAACCCTATAACGTAATTAAAATTGATTTTTGGATTTATTTAGTAAATAATAAATTGAGTATAGTAAGAATATGTAAAATAATTGCGTTGAACTTTTTTGTACCCATATCGGCCTACTCTCGTCAACCTTTTGACAAGTAATTTTTCACTTTTTAGAAGCACAGATGAAAGTATTTTCTTCGTCGTATCCGACTAAAAATATTTTATGTGGCTTATTTCTTGTTAACCTTTAGAGAACCGAGATGGTCGAAATATCGTCCACCCAAGGCACACAAGCTATTTAATGTTTTCAGGCCAAATATTTCAAGGTCAAGTTTTGTTCAAGCACTCCAAAGGGATCGTTTTTTGCCACGTCTACGTCGTTATTTCTGGGTCACGCTAAGAGCGTAAGTCAGGCTATATTTTTTGTAAAATTCAATGAAGCTATAAGTTTTTTTGAAAAACTCTATTTTAGGAAGGCATCTTCAACCTTCCTTTTAAATAAGAGGGACTGAAGAAGCCATTGTGCATCTCCACGGGTGAAGTTAGAGTTCTCTGCACATTTTGTGGAAAATAAATCGTCATTTTAAGGTAACGGGTGCCTATAGAATTTTTTCTACTATTTTTTTCGCACTCAACGCATCAAAAAACATGGGTATACCAACTACAACGCTAAAATAGCAATAACAAATATTTTTATATTGGGCTTTACAATGCATTAGGTTGGGAACGTAAAATGAGTAATCCGTTGAAACTTTTTTATTTATTTTAATTTATTTTAATAATTAGGAGGTAACGTTCATGGATAAAAGTTTACATAGGAAGGGTGACGATCCCTGCATGCGAACCAATACTAAACAAATTTGTTAGCGAAAGGAAGTAAAGCAAATAGTAAATGTAAGTTCTTTTCAATACAATAATTAGAAAGATATTATATATTAAGTATGAGAAAATGCTTTTGCATGCTTATATTATTATGTTAATTATTAACAATTTAATTTATTAGAGAATTATGCATGCCTTGCCGCAATATCCCCGCAACATCCGAGCCATATAATTATTATAAGTTATTTTATTTTATTTTTATTATAAGTAACATTTACAAGTAAGTACTACATTTGGTTCATTCAATCCTCAATATATGGGTAAAGTATGGCCGTAGCTCTATGGTTATGACCTATATATATTGGCAATATGTGGCAGATTCTATTTCTTCTTTCTACATATGTCATAGATTCATTACTTATACGCAGGTATTTTACATCTTAAAACTATTTAAATTTGAATTTATTTAATTTCTAATCTATACGGCTGTAAAGTCCTAAATTACGTGACAATAAAATATTAAAATAGGTGTTACACAATCGAATTTATGAAACAAATACTTATATGCTTTAGCTTGCCTTTTATACACTTTAGCTTACCTTTTATACACTTACCTGAATCATTTAAATAAGCCTTACATTACTATAAAAACCATATACAGATCATTCAAATCTTTCTATTTAATCAGCAGCAAAAGAAAAAGCCGGATGTCAAAGCGCCCTTAACCTAGTCTTGATAATTAGCCGGCTGTACATTTTCGCTAAATAACTCGAGCGAGCCCGTAGATACCGCAGCTCGTAAGCGCGTCAAAAGGCCCATCCTTCATCCTCATCCTCTCTCTCTCTCTCTATCTCTCTATCTCTCTATCTCTCTCACTCTCTCTCCTACTCACTTTTTCCCCTCGGCAACCCTCCCACGCAACGGGTATATATATACGCACTTCGCCACGAAGCAAACGACAGAATAAATTCGCGCTGCCGGACGCTCGCGCCCCCGCCTAATGATAAATTACAGCTGCGCTTTTCCCTGCTCTATGTATATATATATATATATATATA
>UELU01147449.1:0-15672 GCA_900490025.1 Megastigmus dorsalis
GGCCCCCGAGCCACCCCCTCGGCACCGTTGCATTATGAATTTTAACGTCGGCATCCCTCTCTCAATAAATGAAATATTCTCAATCACGGGTCATCCTATAATCAATGCCTCTAGTCCACCCCTTGCACCCTTTGTCCTTTTCCTCTCCGCCCCTACGATCCTTTCCCCTGTCTCCACCTCTTCTCCAGTTCTCTCTCTCTCTCTCTCTCTCTGTCTATGTCTCTCTCTCTCTCCCTCTCTATCCCTCTCTTCCTCTTTCTCGGAAAGGATGTAGTCGCCTGTGAGGATGACGGCGATGGCGGCAGCAGCAGCAGACACATCAATAATTACCCTGGGTGGACGGGATGGCAAGACGCCGGCTAGAGCGAGAGAGCGAGAGAGAGGGAGCGAGGGAGAGATGGAGGCGAAAGGGGGTGGTTGGGCGTTCGGGCGGCGCGCGGAGGTTGTTCGGCGCGGCTCGGAGGAAAGAGGAGAGAGAGAGAGAGAGAGACTCGCTCAGTCGCTCGGTCTCGCTCATGCTTGTGCGCGCGCTCGGCTAGGCTCTCGGGTCAACCGAGGTCAAGTCGCGCCACCAGACGCAACCCACCCCCCCAGACGAATCTCTCTCCTACTCCCCGGCCGCCTAGCTTTCTCTCTCTCTCTCTGCCTCTGCCTCTGCCTCTGCCTCTGCCTCTCTCTCTCTCTCTTCCACCTTCCTTCGCCTCCTCTCTCTGTCTCTCGTGCTTCTCTCTTATACGGCGCTGCAGAGCCACCCACCCACCCCTGTATACACGCGCTAGCTCGCTCTCTCTCTCTCTCTCCGTCTCTCTTTCTCCCTCTCTCTCTCTCTATATATATACCTGTATAGCCAACCGACGCTTTCTCACGCACGCACACCGAATATGCGTCTGGCTACCTAACTTTCGGGCACGTTATCGTAAAGTTCGTTCACACCGCCGGCCTGGCCTGACTGCCTCACTCGTTCGCTCGTTGCTTGCCGCTGCTGCCGTTGCTACTGCTGCTGCTGCTGCTTCGAACGCGATCTTCGACCTTTAGGGAGGAGGTGGGAGGGATTGCAGGAGAGGGAGGAGGAGGAGGAGGAGGAGGAAAGCCACCGAAAATGCTGCGCTGCTTACGCTTGATGCGGCTGTTTCTCGCGAAGGAAAAATATTGGCTGGATTAAGGCAAGGGTTGAGATTACGCAGGGGTGGGTTTCCTTTTTTCGAGGGACCGAGTTTTACGAGTTAATTGATTGCACGTGTGTGAGCTTTCTTTTCGGGATTATGCCTTAACTTTTTTTTCTACTTTTTCCTTTCTGCTCATACGATTTAATAGAAGAATTATTTATTCTTGCGATAATTTGTGATTTAATAGTGAATTTGTTATTGGCCAAGTTAGTGTAGTGTTTGTACTAAGAAAAGAAGTTTCTTTTCTCAAGATTTTGAGTTAATTTTGCTCAATCTTGGTCATTAAATACAGCTATTGAAATTTCTTCAGCCAACGTAATCATTGACATTCTTATAACTGTTCAATATTCACTCAATAGTCCATGTTTGACAGAAACCTCTTTTGTGTCTTGAATCATGAAACATTTAAAATTTTCTTATTCCTATGATTCATGAAATCAAAATAACGTAATGATATTTTCAGCGATGAAAATAATAGTCATTTATGTTATTGCAACAAACTATTCATGTTTATTACAACTCTATATAGAAATAAAGAAATCAGATTAACGTTTTCATAAATCTAGTTTCATAAATTCTATTTTCATAAATGATTTATGGGTATTTTACAAAATATAGTAAATCTATCTATAAATATATCGAAGTGTTTCGTCATTTGTAAAAATTTTAAAGCTTGCTTGCTTCTTTGAGAACTAAGATCTATCTTATAAATCTTAATGCTATGTATTTTTTTTTTTCAAAAAAAAATATTCCAATCGAAGTAGGAACATTGTAAATACTTTTAGATCTAACATTGAAATTAGAATAAAAAGATTTACTTTGCTCGTAATACACCACTATAGTGATTATCATGAAATTTTTATTAAAATTATTTCAATACTTTTTTAAACACTAGCTATAATTTCCTTATTTATTAATTTATTAAAAAATACCTTAAACAACTTTGGATATTTAATGTTTGAAATTGAAAAAAAATATACTCAGAATAGCATTTCTCGCAAAAAAATGGAAACCTAATCAGAATATTTGACGTAGTGATCTCGATAGTAGGGTGTAAAGGAAAACGTTCACGCGACAAAGAAAAAGTGTTTGAGGGAGTGAGAGAGAGGGAGAGAGAGAGAAGGAAGGGGGAGGAGAGGGCCGAGTGCGATCCAAATAGAGGTTCGTCTGTGGGCAGAGGCAACTTTCGTCCGGCTATGTATATTTCATACCCTTCCCATCGCGTTGCTCTAGTTTGTTCACACTGAAAGCCGCTTTCGGGCCTTTCGCCTTGGTCTACGCGCGTGTCTATACACCTAGGTATATGCACTAACCTACGCTTCAAGCTATGCATAGTAATTGACGGAATGAGGATAGAATTTTGCTTAGGTTGAATAAAGAATAAATATATGTTACTTTACTTTATTTTCAATCCAGCATTTATCTTGATCCTTTTTTCTGTTACTTTAGTCAATAGTGCCCTGATGCAGGTCATTATTGAATGAATTATGAAAATGAATTATTATGCATTTATTACGTCAGAATGAATCTTAATAGAAGATTGATTAATGATTGATTAATTCGCAAAAAGAGATTTCATCGACATTGAGATTCAATAATAATTTTACCGGAAGTTTGGTTTGAATCGATAGTTAACTTTTGATAAGATGCCAATAATTTATTTAATTATTAACGACGAGGTGGCAGAGGTTTCAGTACGTCAATTAGAATTTCTAGCAGCGCAAGTACCTCTGAAAAAAACTCTCAAATTATTGAATTAAGAGAAATGAAGAAATTAGAATGTAACGAGCAGCCGAAAGCAAATGAAACTAATTACTTCGGTCAAACATCGTTGAAAAAATCTCCATCTCTCTTTAGCATAGTTGTTCACTCCTCTCTCTTTACCTTCTCTTTACGCCATTTCTCATTGTCTCGCATATATACAATCTTGGCCATTTCCTTCTCGCTCTCTGTACACTTGAAACATCTCTTTCTCTCACTCTCCATTTGTTCTTCGCGAGAGAGACAGAGAAGGAAAGCGCCAGTGTAGCGGCGGGGTGCGCTGCTTTCGAAAAACGTGAGCTGCCTTTCCGAAGCTTTTTCTCTTCTTTTCTTGCACTTGTTAGCGTTGCCTCATAATTTTATTAGGCGCCTGCTTTCCTCTCTCTCTCTCTCTCTCTCTCTCTCTCTCTCTCTCTTTCTCTGACGTCGTCTCTTTTTTCTCTTCTTCGTCGCCTACTTCCCCATTCCTCCTTCCTTCTTCTTCCTCCTTTTATTCTTTCAGTCTTTTTATGTACTTGTACTGTTTTTTCGTTTAACAGGAGGAAGAGGGAGGGAGGAGAAGGAGGCTCTTCGTGAAAAACGCGAAATTATTAAAGGTACCCCACCGCGCGATGTTCGAGTTCCGCGTCGGAGCTAAATTGGCGGTGAACTGCAGTGTGCGAGTGTATACGTGAGGTGGTGGGAATGAATGCCTTTAAAGGGGTTGATGTTACCCTTTATCCAGAATATTTCTTGTACCGAATTTCAAGGGATATTTTTGGCCGATGCTAATTGCTGCTCGTTTGTTTGATAAACGTATTGTTTTACCTCAGGTGCACTAACAGTGGTATTTGAAATTAAATGATGATTTTCATCTTGAATAATCTTGTTATAATTATTCAAGGAAGCCGCATTGCTCTTTGGTGATAAATGATTATTTCTGGACTTAATAAATAAGATATTTATTGGAAAGTTTAAGGAGCAATTTCGAGATTCAATTACGTCAGTGAAAGATGGATGGTTTTTTTTTTAAACGATTCTCTAGCTGTTGGTCATGAAATCATCAGATCATAAGTGAAAACAGAGATACACCTGGACACAGATGATTCGGTAGGCCTTAGTAAATTCTACGACGATATAGATTACAAATATTTTCCAAAGAATTAGCTGCCCAGTTGAATAGCACGCAAATTAATTAATAATAAGTTCTTGTTAATCATTGAAAATAAACACGGCTAGTATATTGCTGTATACGCATATACGAGTAGTAGAAGGATTCCGAGTACAGTCAGACATATCTATATTATGTCTATAGATATATACCAGCCATGATAATTTTCAAACTTTAACAAGGTCAGTAAAATATTAGGGCTGATAATTACTTTAATTTTTATCAATATTATCAATATATGTCAAAGTAGATGACCGGCATTAGTCGGACTAGCGCTCAATGCCGCATTCCAATGCGAAAAATCAGCGAATCGATCGGGGGAATTTGGATTCCCAAAAACTCGAAACTTAAAAGAATCCAGTGCACGCAGCCATAATGAAGTGTACCGTTAAAAAATTCCCGATAATCCCAAAAAGTTGGCAGCTCTTCCATCGCCCAGCTACAGGGATCCCATTACTTTCAAAAAATAAACCCCCGGGATTCCAACTATCTTTCTCTGTCTCTCTGTCTCTCTCTCTCTCGTAACTCCCAAGCAGCGCACGAAATAGTAAGAGAAAAAGAGAGAGAGACGTAAAAAGAGAATAGGGAAAAGGGGCAAGAGTGAGAGAAATTTGGCCCAGGCTAAGCATCAAGGTTTCGGCACCGAAGCAGCTCACACTATATACGTATACACAGAGGAGTCGGGCGCGTAGAGTAGAATTACGCAGAAGGACGAGGAGCAAGGCGAGAAAGAAAGAGTGAGAGAGCGAGAGAGCGAGAGAGCGAGAGAGGCGAGAGAGGCGAGGAGGGCTTGCAGATATGGCATTCGCCGGGTTGTGCAGACGCGAGGCCGAGGGTTCGCTCGACTCGTTTGGGCTTTCGAGCGCGTAGTGCGCCAGCAGCAGTAGCAGCAGCGGGTCGAAGGGACTAGTAGCACTGCCTGCCTGGCTCTGGCTGCACGACGACTCGACGGGTCGTTGCCCGAAAACGCCGCGTATAGCACTAGCTCTGCTCTCCTCCTCCTCCACCTCCTCCCTTGGCTCCTTCTTCCCTCTCGCTCGCTCCTGCTGTTATTGTCCCTTCCATTCTCGACAGCGGCAGCCCTCCCTCGAATGCCTTTTCTCTCTCTCTCTCTCTCTCCTTCCTTTTCGCTCCCTCTCTCTCTCTCTCTCTCTCTCTCTCTCTATTTCGACTACTAGGACCTTTCCTCCGCAAGCTCCCTCTCGGTGTGCGCGCTAACTCACTTACTCTCTCTCTCTCTCTGACTCGTTCACTCTTGCGCCCCTTTCCGTTGCGTTGCCAGCGCTGGTTTCTCTTAACTGCTCGGCCAACTGCTGCAGTTGCCGACGAGGACTTCGACACACTTGTGAGTGCCTCCGGCTGCCGAATCGCATGATGCTTAAGAGTAAGGGGGCCAGGATGGCAGCTAGCGGGGGGTGGGAGGGGGCGACGACACAGGCCAGTGTACGCGAAGAGCCATCTTCCGCAGTGCTTTTCCTCTCCATCTCTCTCCCTTTGCCGCTTTTCGGATATATCTCTCTTTCACTTCGTTTTTTATGCCTTTTCTTTTTTAGGAGGTTCTTGCGCGTCGCGCGTGTACTTTTTCGCCGCTTCCTTCTTCTCTCTTTCTCTCTCTCTCTATCTCTCGACACTGCGTCTCTTTTTTGCTCGGTGCCTTTCGCGCGCGGGGCGTCCTTGGCTTGATACGTCGAGCGCGAGGGATGGCGAGGTCGTTCGCGCGGAAGGATGTACGCGAGCAGGCCGTCGCTGCCCTGCGTAGTTACTCTTTAGCGCGAGGAGCTGATGCTGCTTTTGTCTACACACACACACACATATATATACTTATGCACGTACGCGCTGTTTTTTCTAATACGCAGATTTTCTTTTTTGTCGTCCGGTTGCTTGTTCATCGTAGATTTTTTTCTCTCTCTCTCTCTCTCTCTCTCTCTCTGCATAAGTGCAGTGGTTTTATTGAGGTCTTCTCTCTTTTTTATATAGTTCGCGATGTGCTGGGCTACGTTGATGCTTCGAATCTTCGATAGAAAGTGCTAGTAACATTTGATAATCCAGATGATTATAGATTTTATGGAATATTTACAGGCAATCAAGAGAAAAAAAAATTATTTTCTTAAAATGTTCGAGAACGTAAATCAATTGAATTCTCAAGGATAAAATATTTATTTAAACTAAGTCTTTTTTGATTCTCTGACGATCATTCAATTCATTATCTCCCTTAAGCCTCATGTGGGTTTTGAATGGGATACATCTTGACGTTTCTCAAGACAATAACGTTGTTCACTTCTTCCAAAATGTGTAATAACCAAATTGAAAATAAGTGATTTTTTAGAATTACTAATTTTTATCTTGCGTCAAAAAATACGATAGATATTAAATACTAATATTCCCGCCCCACTATTTCAGCATTAGTAAAAGCAAGTTCTTCATTCCAGTAAGTTAAACCGACGCGAAGCGAAACGCGTCGATCCTCCACTAAACGCATCAAGGCGCGACGCGGACGTTCGAAAAATCTTTTGGATTTTAGGCGAGCGCATGCACGCGGCCATATACACGCTCGCCGTTCTCACGGGTCGAAAACCAAAAGCGAGCGCGCACCATACGGAGCAAGAAAAGTCGAGGGTGCTGGGGGGAAAAAACCGTCGTTGTTGTTTTTGCGCGAGACAAGAACCGGGCGGGAAAAGAAAATGCACTGCACGCGGCCCATTATCAATGTTTACAAAAGTTTTTCCGCGCTGGCTTGGAAGTACCTACCCGGCGAATTGAGCGAGCTGCGCGGCTCTGCGCATTAAAAACCGTAGACGCGTCGGAATTATGTCGCTCGCGTGTTTTGAGCTTTTCGCGACGATTTGTACATGACGCCTTGCTCGAGCAAAGAGCAAAGAGAGGGGATTGGACCTATTTTCGTTGTATATGAAGAAAGAGCATTACACGGACACGCAATATTAAAAATGTTCCTGCAGGGTCCGGCCATCACTTTCTTAAGAGTGGATAAAAGGAAAGTAGACAATGCCAGGACTTAGTTGGTATTGCACATTGTTATTTCATTAGTTACAGGTGCACAATCGTTGTCATGTCCAACTATTTATATACAACCTACATTTTACCGAATAATACATTTGATTCTGTAACTTGCCGATACATACTTTGTCATATTTTCCAAGATAAACTCCTAATTATATTATCAGGTAAATATCAAGTAGCCGCGCGTAGAGCATTTCCGAAATGCCAGAGAGTCGCACAACGGGTCTAGCCTCGCGGAATCCGATCGAGAAACTAAAATTCCCAGATAAACACAGGCCGAATGAGTAATGACTGGGTAGTTGCGCGATTACCTCTCAACTTTAACGATCGGATTCCCAATTCGGACCTTGCCACATATATTACATCGAAAACCCTATCCCTCTCCTTTGCCCCGGACCCTCAGGTGTAATTCCGTCTACCGATCGATTCTTAATACTGGCTACAGATAAAGCCCCTGTGCTCGCTCGCTTGCGCGCGTACACTCGAAACGTGATTTATGCCGCGGCTCCCAGCAGCAGAAGCAACAGCAACAGCACCGGCACCACCAGCTCGGTTGAAAGTTGCGCATTTCCCGAGGACGACGCGTTCTCGTTCTTTTCTATGCCTCTCTCTCTCTCTCTCTCTCTCTCTCTCACTCTCTCTTTCTCATTTTTCTCCGGGTGTCCCATACCAGTCAGACACGGAGGGATGAGCGAGTCAGCAATAAACGCTCATAAATTGCGAGTGCGCCGAGTTTGAGGGAAGAGCGCGAGGGGTGCCGGGTGCGTGGATGATGCCGGATACGAGCGAGGCAAAGTGATGTGCGAGGGAGAAGAGAGGATGGGGCAAAAGCGCGCGAGTCGCGACTGCGAGATTCACTTGCGTGGTGCGATCTTTCTTTCGTTTTTGGTAGCCTAGATTTTTGGGTTCTCGGCTAGTGAATGATCAAAATGGTTGGATCGTGTCGCGTTAATTTTGAATTTTCTTTTTTGTATGAAACGTGTCACTGGCGTTAAATATAGTAGCAAAAGAATATTTTTACCATAGGATCAAATTGTTGTTGCCAATGAAACAACTTAGTATCTGTTTTGAAGAATTTGAGAAAATTTTTGAAATCAGATCACTGAACTTGCAAGTTAGCATTATCAGACTTACAGCCTCATCATCAAAGATTTGGATATTGTAGATACAAAAAATACGATAGCAATTAAATTCATTTATTGGATTGTTGAAGCAATAATAGCCGGTATTAATATCAATAGGAAAAGTTCAAAGCTCAAAGTGTTACATTTGTCGAATAACGCAGCTAAATGGATTGTTGTACGAGAAAAAAAAAACAGATCTAAGAAGAAGCGACACACCCAACAGACATAGTTAATGGTCAGAAGCTGTCGAGCCCATACTATAAGTGCACTCGCAGAGCCATCGAACAGCTGAGCGGCGGCAAGAGCAGCGGCAGTAGCAGCAGCAAGAAGAAAGACTGCGTCTGGCAGAGTGCAGTAGCAGGAGGCAAACCGAAGGCAGTGCGAGACCGCGCACACTCCTGCACTGTTAGGTATAAACATACAGAAGGTGGCGTCGGTGCAGACGCACACGAGCTGGCTGCCGGCATTTACTGCCCGAGGCGTGTCAATCCGGCGCTGACTTTACGAGCGGCCCTTGCAAATTTCGCGACTGATCGCCGCGAGGCTCGTGTGCAGCCGAGACGCCCATAGAGAGAGGAGAGATCCCCGAGCTCTGCACCCTCGGCAAAATGCATTAGAATTTACGGCGCAGCTCGTCTCCCTCCTCCAGCTCTCCTTCTTTCTCCTCCTCCTCCTCCTCCTCCTCCTCCTCCTCCTTCCCTTCCTTTTTCTGTCTCTCTATTGAGTCCTGTCAGCCGTATAAAACGTCCGCGATATGATTAATTGCGCCCGCTCGAGCGAAGTTTATTTGCCGCGTCTTTTATGGCCTGTTTGTCCATGCGCGGCCCTGTCTCTGTGCGCCTCCATAAACACTTGCGCGTGTGCGCGTGTGCGCGCGTGTGTATGCGACCTATCGGTAGCTGATAGCGACTGATACAAGTGAAATATGAAAGTCCACGACTCGGCTTTTTGAGGATAATATTTAGCTGTTTTTGTCAATCACGACGTTCTTAACTCGATTAAAAACTTATTTACACGATACTCGCGTACTTTATTCTTTTTTATTATGACATTTTGATAAATACTCTGAATGCTTTATTTTCATCTTGATAATTAAGTTTATTGCAATTTAAACATTTTTAATTGACAGAAATCGAAAGTTCAAAAGGAATACATATTAGTCAAATTGAGTGCTTCAGTTCAAATAATTAAATACAGTCTTTGTTTTATAAGAGGAGTTATTAGTAAATTTAAAACGATATTTATGCACCAATACTTATTGATCAGTTAATATGCAAACTAAAATTCTGGCTGCTTTACCGTTCAGACGGAGTGATTCGTTAGGACCCAGTTTTTTAAAATTATTTTCTCGTTTCTTTTTTAATATTTTAGCAATCATTTGACTTCCTATTGCAAGTAAATTTTATTTATTATTATCATTTACTTGACTAATATCTATTTTGTATTCATTACTATTTGAAACTTTTTATTCTATGCAACGTAAAATTTTGATCAAAAACTGCTTTTTTAACATCAAATATGCATTCGTCATAATTATCGGCCAATTTATTTATTAATTTAATTAGAAAAATTTATTTATTAGAAAACATAGTAGACTTTAAAAGGGCGATAAATTAATCGCCGAAACGTCGATTTTCGACGAACATTAAATAAATAAGTGACTCGTGAAACATCAACCGAAATTTTTATTTTAATATTAATAAAATGTTGATTGAGATAAATATTTTAAACATAATAATCTTAATGTATTTAAATTGTTCTTATAAAGACTCGCGCACTTTTGAAGACGTAAAAGTTTAATGACAGAGTGCAAGTTGAGCTCGAACGAAACATTGTTTTATATTCAATATATAATATAAATTGTCGTCAGCATATTGATTGAAAGTCATTCAAGTGAAATATTTAAATCGTTTCCTAGACTATGGTACCGCATTTTTATTTTGATATGTACATGAATTAGAGAAAAGTAAAAAAAGAACTCGCACAGCATGTAAGATAATGGAATAAAGTGATTGCGGTCGGACATCATTGCAACGTTGTAAGGTTTGGTCATCTAAGAGTTACTTTTAATAACTGTTATTAGGCAGTACTTGTAACTTCGATAACAGCGTGGATTTTTCTTAACGGATGTTAAATTGCATTATTAATAGAAGATTACTTCAAAGTAACTCTTGATGGTAAAATACGAGAATTACTTCTGCATAACAAAACCTTTTGCATATGAGATATATATATTTCTTAAAATAGATCAAATATTTATGCTTTGTTTTATAAATAAGTGTAAATATTATTATTAGGCCAAAAATAAAGAAACTTCAGTTGGTAAAAACACACGAAAACAAACTGTTTTTTAATGAATGCAGAATATTTTAGATTACACAGTAATATTTTCATCACGCAATAAGTACAGGTGCAGTGTACTACTTATTCGAATTTTTTTTTAGGAAGAGAGATTACGACATTTCGAGCATCATTAATCGGCATTCATCAATTATAGTTTCTAAACGATTCCTGGATCGCATACCAAAGAAAATGCAATGCATTCCGAATTCTTTCTCGTTATCTCGTGACATTTATCTCTCGGATAGAAGTTAAAAAAAGTCTTTTAAAAAATGTAGCGCAACCAGGTATTTACAATTAGCACTGGTACATTCGCAAAAGTCGATTACAGGCAAAGTCCTCGTTTTTTATCAGCGCAACGCCATACAGCCTACACGAATGTAGGGGAAGCGAAGAAGTAAACGATAGTATGTGTATTTTCTGCATCTACAATGCTTTCTGTGCATGCGATCGATAACCGCATCTTTACACAGCGCAGTAAGCTATGCCCTTATATTAGGGGCTACTTACTTACTCTGTTACCGCCTTCTCTGTTACCTGCACTTTCTCTCATTCTCCCTCTTTTATTTTCTCTTATGCGTGCATGCGAATCTATTCATTTTATTGCGCGACGGATATAGACCGAAACTTTAAAACTTTTGGAAAAGAGAAAACTTTTGGTAAAAGAAAAGCGTTGAGACTAGTCCTATTTCGCCGATACTTTGAATATTAATGAATGCTCTTATCGATGCTGAGCTTTAGAAACTTGTTCCCCTGCTTTCTACTTGTGTAAGCTCTTATAAAGCCATGTTCAAAAAGGTGCGTGAATATTTTCCATTGTAATATTTTGAATAATCTAATGCACTGCAGAGGAATATGAATTATTTTCGTATATAATTTATTTTCGTTGCACGAGTGTGTTGTTGCACAACTTCCGAAAAAGGGAGCTTATAATACGACACGAGCTGATCAAAGCCGCGCCGAATGAAGCCCAGAGCCTCCCACCAATATACATAAGAACGTAGGAGCACCTCAGCAGCGTGGATAAACGGGTAAAAAGTGCAGCAGCAGGGGGTCGAGTTCCGGAAAGCATTTGAGGCTCCTTTGCACCAAAGAGTTGGGAAGGCCGCGAAAAAGTCGAGCTCGGGTAGACGGGGGAGAGCAGCGCAGCCCGTGTTGGTCGTCCAGCGTCGCAGAAATGCTCTGTAATTAGGGTTGTGTATATGTATATACAGTCGGGGGGAGGTAAGGCGGATGAAAATGCAGCGGGCATTAATAGAACCTCTCAAGAGGTCGACTAGGGGCTACTTCTTCCTTACTTTCCGCTTCTTCTTCTTCTTCTTTTTATTTCTTTCCTTCCCTTGCCTCTTCTCCTCCCCCCTCTCTCTCTCTCTCGCGCTCAACTTTTTTCGTATACGGAATTTTCGCGTAATGGCGCTTGTACAACGTGGAATAGCTGCATAGATAGATCATTACGGTATTATATATTGCGAGCTGCAATTTTCTCTCTTTTTTTCAGTTGGCCGAGCTTATCGAGGCATTTCAATGAGAAGTGTGGGTCGGTATATAGCCAGTCTGCGTTAAATAATTAGTCCTTTATCGCTGAATCGATGAAGAGGTTTCTTGTTAGCTGGTTTATTATTTGAGTGGATTAGCTGCTCCAATAGTTATCAAGATATTGAATGATCGATAATCCGTTAAATTATTAACACTTTAAAAGATTTGTGGAGAGATTTTCTTATAAACAATTTGCAATACTCACAGATATTATTTGAATAGGTTAGACACTAATTGAATTATCTAAAAATTATTTAAAATATGGTAACATTTGTTCCTTCGACAAATTATTATAAGAAAACATTCACTATATAGTGTTATTGATAATATCAATATGGTAAAACATTATCCAACACTAAATAAAGAAAGCTCGTAAAAAAAACTTTAATACATCGTTTACTTATATATGAAAAATTCAATTGAAGTTTTTTCAACTACTTTTATTAACTCCAGTTAATACGTATTAATTATAGTACAGTTATTGTAATCGTAAATGTATCCGGTGTAATTATTTCGTGTGAAACTATGGAAAAAAGATTGCTCGATTGTGTACAGTCAATAAGTATTCGAAATCAGTTACAATGAAATATATCTTCTACCGTGTTTCCTACTCTAAAATCATAATGGTTTCACGAGTTTCGAACTAATAGATTTCGTACTTCAACTCTGACTTTTTTTTTAATTCTATGCATCCACTTTACGTTACACGAAACGGATTTGTCAAAGCGTACGAAAATCTAATTTTACAACAATAATCGTATATACCACTCTCAGCTGTCCAATAACTGGAAAAAAATACATCGAAATACACTACATAACCATCGATTTTGTCAAAGCACCTCAACGCACTCGGCAATTTTCATAAAATTCGCTGGAATCGTCCGCGATCGACGCACAGTGCACAGCTAATACAACTCTCTCCCTCTCTCTCTCTCTCTCTCTCTCTCTCTCTCTCTTGCTCGAGCTCTTGCTCGCGCACGCACGCAGGCCGTATAGTATAGAAGCGAGTCTTGGTGTATATATATATGTATATATACACAACGCGGCTGCAGCACAAGCGCGTCGGGCC
Organism: Megastigmus dorsalis; assembly: GCA_900490025.1. Lineage (NCBI taxonomy): Eukaryota > Metazoa > Arthropoda > Insecta > Hymenoptera > Megastigmidae > Megastigmus > Megastigmus dorsalis. Next base: position 13,165 of record UELU01147449.1, read on the forward strand.
GAGGTTGGCGACCTCTCCGATATCCCCGGCCTTAGCCGCGACTCGCAAAATGCTGACCCGCTGTCGCGCGCACGTTCGGAATCTTTGGCCGCCGCCGCCGCCGTGCGTCGTGCGCACCGAGGTGGCGTGTGTGCAATCTCTCTCTCTCTCTCTCTCTATCTCTCTCTCTCTTTCTGTGTGTGTGTGTGTGTGTGTGCAGCGGTGCCAGGCGGCGCAAATTACGCTCAATTATAATGCGCGCATTCTCGGCGCGGCAGAAAAAAAAAGACACGCGGAGGTGCACGAAAAGTCTCGGGATTTTCTTTCTCCCCAGGAGGAGGTGCACCGCGGAGTAGACTCTCGAGGCGGCTAAAGCAGGTATATATGGGGAATTGATTATGCGTGTTTATGGAATCGAGCTGGGGCGTGCGGATCCCATTCGCTCGTTTATTCTCAGGCGAAATGCTCTCTCCCTCTCTCTCTCGGTCTCTACACGAGCTGCTTTTCTCGCCAATACCTACCTGGCTGGATCGTTTGGTTTAATGACAATTTACCTACTTATTGAGACAGTATAATAAAGTTTGATATGACCGCGGCGTGTGTTCCCGCAATTTCTTGACCCGCGGTGTCGCGACCAGCCGCGTGCAGTCGAGGCTGTAATATTGGCGATTTGAAGAAAATTCGCTTATTGACAATCGACGCCAATGACGTGTACTATGGGCGAGAATCCCGTGTGGCATCGCGCTTGTCGTTACCGTACGCCAGCCGAATTTGAATTCTGATGCTTCGATGAATATTGATTAAATTCTTTCTTATTTGTGTGCGGATGATGATTTAATTCAGCACTTATTAGTCTACCCGAACTTGGATTAAGCAGTGATTATATAACGATATATAACGATTCTGGATAGAAGATGTTCTATCATAAAATATGAGACATTTATAGTCTCGATATTTTCCTGTTATTAGACAGATATCTTAAAAGGATAAAATTTCAGAATCGATGATTAGATACCAAATCGAATAAGAAATAGTCCATCGGTTACTCGAGGAAAGCGGTTTTTAACTTTTATCATCGGGGCTATTTAGCACATGCGATTTGACATATGGATTATAAGCTTTAAATAAAACAAAATTAAATCAAATTTAATCGACGATAATAAGTTAAACATTGTTAACTATTATAACGGTGCTTGGACGGAGGTGTTGTTGTCTTTTTTAGAATATATTCAGACCTGAAGATTGTAATATTGGAAATATTGCGTCATACCTGAAGAAGGCAACAATGAAAATAAAATTAATATGGATTTTTTTCTAATGTGCGGATAACAAATTATTTATTTTTTCTTCTTTTTAATTCCGAGGAGAGTGAGAAGAAGCTTATCATTTGTCTTTTGACTTTTGATTTTCACTCTGCTCTTTCTTGATATATAAAGAACATTGAGTAATTATGGACTCTGATAATAATTAAATATTATTTACACTCAATCAGAAGACTGTCTTACTTTTTAAGTTGATGAATTCTTTAGATAGTGACAGTATTATATAAGTTATATGGAACTTTGAAATTTTTTTCTGTGTAAAATAAATACACTGATAAATTGAAACCATCGTCTTACAAATACCAGCTTTATGTATCTAAACTTTTATTACAATTTTCATGTTGCAATAGTTTAATTTTAAATTTTTTAAAGTCCAATGCGTCAAGTGGATTATGTTTTCCTCGTGAATTAAAGATGTTGGTACTCTTCTAACGACCGTAAGGTTTTCACACATCCTTTTTCACCCGCGATGAAGAAGGATCTTGGCGTTTTAACACTCGCATCTTCACATAGACTTAGGAAATGAAAAGAAGGAAGATCCAAAGGCATCGAACAATGCGCGCCGATAGGGAACTCGCGTGATGTGCATTCCTCGCATCCTCCTCTATCTTCCGCCACGAAAAAAAAGCAGGTCGTTCCTGCGGGGCAAGGCGCAGAGAGTGAGAGAGAGAGAGAGAGAGAGAGAGAGAGAGAGGAGAGCAAGGGTAAGACGAAGATCAAGTACAGCAGCGTCGCGCGTACGTGTGGGAAGACTAGGCGAGAAACTTCCGAATCCAGTTCCCTCTATCCTCCTCTCTCTCTTGCGCGCGCGCGAGTCTGCACATGTATGTATACGCCACTTAGCGCATATCCCGTTTGCTCCTCCTCCACCCCATCCTGGTCCTTCTCTCTCTCTCTCTCTCTTTCTCTTTGGCTGGCTGGCTGGCTCGACGCTGCGCGCATGTAAACGCTTACGTAGCAGGTACCTCTTTCTCTCAGGCTTTATACCAGCTCTCGGCTCGGCTCGTGCTCCACGTACGTGCCAGCTCCAACAGAGAGAGAAAGAGAGAGAGAGAGAGAGAAAGAGAGAGAGAGAGAGAGAGAGAGGAGCAGATAGTCTCTGGGCTACTCTCGCACGCGGGGGCCTTCCTCCTCGACCACTCGATATATCGCGTGGCCAGAGAGCCAGAGTACGAGAGAGAGAGAGAGAGAGAGAGAGGTGGGGGCA
>UELU01147450.1:0-14774 GCA_900490025.1 Megastigmus dorsalis
TCTCTCTCTCTCTCTCTCTTGCTTCTTTGCCTCTCTTTATAACCGAGTCCAAGTCGTGAGACAGGACGGACCTTTCGTCCCTCTCTCTCTCTCTTTCTCCCTCCTTCTTTCTCTCTGTCATTCTTTATACTCGTTCTGTCTCGCTCGCTCCTCCGGAGTTTTCACAACCCACCCCCCCCCCTTCTCTCTCCCTCTCGCTGTCTCTCTGTCTCTCTTATGCACTGTTTTTCTCTTTTACCCTATATCTCGTTATATCTTTCTCACACACACGTATAGGCGCGCGCTCCCTATATATATATACGCTTCGTTCTCCATACACTCGTGCAGCGTTGAAATTTCCGAGACACAGGTACACTCGCACACCTACGTCTGCATGTGTATAGGTCCGCTTATCCCACTCGCCATATGTGCATGTGTATGTAAAGAGAGCGAGAGCGAGAGAGAGAGAGAGAAAGGGGCAAAGTGCAAGGCGCACCACAGATAAAGGCATGAATGGTCGAAGGATATTGGTTGAAGATGGTATCCACCGAGGGAAATTAAACACTTCGTGTACTCGACCTTTCTCATTTTTCCTCATATTTCCTATATAGCAAGTCCTTTTATTGCGCGGAATATTTTCAGCTTCGATATACATTTTATAAACTTTCTGGCTACCTGATATTATTCATGGTTGAGAAGATTTTTATGTTATCGTCGAGCTATTGCTGTATGACACGGCTATTTTTAGCGCGCAGAGATGCATATATACATATAGGTTGAAGAAAATATTCAACACCAAAGACGTTTAGGATCGAAATTTTACGAGTCTCGAAGAAGAAAAAGAAAAGTTATAATCGGAAGCCGGTCGACCGAGAGAAGTTTAAATTGTCGATGACATAACGACGGCGATCGCGCGTCGTTCCGAAATCTCTCCCCCTTCCCACCCATCGGAAGCATCAGGCGAGGAAAAAAAAGGCCAAGAGGATGTGCTCCTTATAGAAGCTTCGGCAGACGACTAATCGTCCCCGCACGCGATAAGCATCGCATACACAGCCACCAGACACACTCGAGAAAGAAAAGCCGGACGGTTTGATACAGGGAGTCTCGAGCCATTAGCATCGAAATTGGCCAGGATCGAAAAGGACTCGCTCTCGCGCGTATTATGAACTGTATATAGGCAGGCGCGCGATTATTCACGCGCGAGGGGAGAGTCATCGAGAACGCCGCGGGGCGCTGTGCACTACAGCAGTTACAGCAGCAGCAGCAGCAGCAGGAGCCACCTGATACACCTACTCTCTAATATATCGATCAATTCTGAACTCGGTCTACCTGCGCGACTCTCTGTACACTTCTCTCTCTCTCTATATATATATATATACATGTAATCAGCGTGCGTGCGTTAATTGTGCATTCTGTGCTGGCGCGTCGATTGGTCCTTTGCATTACATTGCATATAACACGTGCGTCTACGTATATCTATGTAGATATGCTATAGATATAGGTGCAGTGTGTCAATGCGTGCGTGTGTGGAGCGATGGGCAAAGGGACGAGCAAGAGCCGGTGATGGTGTATTAATGCGAGGAATGGGAAGCCAGAGGTGCGCAGGTTATATAGGAGTGCACGCGCGGCTCGTGTGCCTGGCTGCAGTGTGTTACAGGTGTGAAGCCTGTGTAATTTACGCCCTGCCGCATTACGCCCGATATATTGACTTTTCATCCGTTTTATCACCGCTTACAGGTGGTCTAAACTTCGACTCGTGCGTCTATAAAGCCTACCTTTCTTTTTCTCTTTCTTTCTTTCTGTCTTTCTATCGTGCCAATTCTGTCTCAGGCGGCATCTTTGTTTGGATCGAGATTGATTATGTATTTGAGTCAAACTAGAATTTCGGTAAGGCAAGTAGGACTATTATGGACACCCTTCACAATTATTAAGATTGTATTAATACTGAGGTATTCAAAGGTTAAGTAATAAGTTTTAATAGAAATTATATAGGCATTAATGAATAAATCTTTGGCTATAAAATATTAATTTTTATATGTAATATGGTCACTACTTATTATTTGAAATTTTTACTTTTTTACTAACAAATAAAACGTTATTTATCACGCTTATGGTATTCAATAATTAAATAAGCCATAACAAACCTTACAGTATACTATAACAAGCCTCTCAAGCATAAAACGACGTCCTTTTTGCGAGGTTAGATGACTGACTCGCATAACGGCCTCATGCAAATGTATAGTGACCATAATACATCCTAAATGGATTTTTCAATTAAAGTAATTAGAAAAACTATTTGCGATTATATAAATAGTATACACAAATACTTAACTTAAACTAAGATAGTTTATATTTCTTTTCGTAACGATTACAAATTAATAAAAATTTCTTGAATTATTTAGTGGCTACTGTAAACTTATTGTGAAATTGAATGTTGAAGGTCCAAAGATTTTTCGTATTTGTTAAACTTGTAACTAAAAGGGCATAAAATATTTTTTTTGTTCTGTGATCTCAGCGGTACTTTATTTACAATATATACTGTTTTCAATTGATGATTACTATTTTAATCTTTTTAACAATTCAGGATCTTATATTCCTCACAGTGCCCATAATTCCTCGACTTGCCCTAATCAGAAGCTGAAGTATTGAAATGATATCACGAAGAATGCCATTTACCAATGATATTGAAGGCAGCCCGCGACAAATAATTGTGCGATAAGCGATGCACCTCGATGCGAGTGATTTTATTAGAAATGATCCCGCGCAGTCGTTGTCTATGCGCAGCGGTAAATGCGCGCGGATTCGGAGAGGCGAGCCACAATAACAATAAAAATGCCGGACAGCGGGAGCAGAGAGGAAGCATCACGGCCCGAGAGGGCAATGCGGCTTAAATAATCTCGTCTCTCCTGGCAAGCTTGACGTGAAACAGCGCAGCACAGTCGACTAGGTAGAGATGCATATAAGAGCTCCGCCCGGTCCGTGGATTTTTCCGTAGAATCTCTTACCCAGAGAGATAGAGAGAGAGAGAGAGAGAGAGAGAGAGAGAGAGAGAGAGAGAGCCGGACTAAGCAGATGCGGACCCAAACGCACGAAAATACCCATAGGCCCACCGTCGGAGACCCGTTGTTCCGCGTCTATACATATACCTGCGCGGCTTGGGAGGCTAAAGCCGAGGGCCTCAGGTAAAAGCTCGTCCCTGCAAGTTCCCCTCGGTTTTTCGTTTGACGAGGGTTAGACGTTAGGGACCCGACCCAACCGACCGACCGAACGACCGACCGAACGACCGAACGACCGACCCTTCCCTTCCTTCGCGAGGCCCGAGAATAGAGCCTCAGTGGTTCTCAGTCTCGATTCTCCGGCTTCGTGTGCGAGCGAGGAATTCATCTCTCCTGTGTCGTTACGGTTGCGAATCGTTTTTGGGGACTTGCGCAATTTTTTGGCCCCCGTCCACGTGAGATTAGGGATTAGCTGCTTGCATTTTTATGGCTTCGCGCGGGATCGATCTTGACCTTTTTTACGGTCGAGCGGGGTCGCCGTTCTTGCCTTGCCCGATGATGTGTCATCCGCGGGCAAGTGGAAGCGCGACCGATCGATTTCGGAATGTTTTGCTCGTTGATTAGGATTGTTTATGTTTTCTTAGAATATGTTTGGTGCTCAAAACTAGATTGCTGGAGAAAACTAGAATGCTGGAATATGAATTATTGCGCATGTGGCTGGTGCATGGAAAATTACGAGATACCAATATGGGCTCGAATTTTGAACATTATTTTAAGTGATTTCTTTTATTGTACCAAAGTATCCGTATTATTTATGCATGTAACATGCATATGTTTCATTGAAAATTTAGATTAAATATTTTAGTGCATACATTTATCATACTATAGAAAGCATTGAAATAATCTTTTCTGTCAAATTGGCTGAAACTGCAAAAAATATAGTTTTAGAAATGAATAGTGGCAAGTTTTATAGGTATTTGTATACCAATTGTTTAATTTATCATTGGTGAGTTGCGTTATTGTTGTTGTAAACCTTTGACATGAGAAAAAAGTTTTGTTTCTCGTAGAGGTCATCCTCCTCCAACATTATGTCAAAAAAGGAAGTTTGGGTTGAGGTAAAGTAGGTCAAAAGTCGAATCTAACATTGCGTAATATATCTATATAAAATCCCTTGACCTTCTAGATCCCGAAGATTACCTACACTTCTACATTATGTCCCATTGGACCTTTCCATGAGGAACTAATGAATTACATTGTACTTGGTTTTCAACTACTCCAATCTAACGAGCCCCATAATGAATGAATAGAAAATATAATTGATATATACATATCATAAGTCTGATTTGACACAAAAGTAGATATATTTAAAAAAAATGCAGAATTAAATGATTTTATTTTATAGATATGCAATATGCAATTGAACACTTGAAAATTTATTGAACAATAACATAACTTATATTGCTAATGAATGCTGGGAATTTATAAACGGATGAAATTCATAAATACTCATAAACAATCAGAAACGTTAAATATTTCCGATAGTTCAAGATTAAAAATTGGTCAAAAAGAAGAAGTTAAGAAAAATGTAGACTGTGAGGAAAATAGTTATGGAAAATATGAATAAATATAAAAGTAAAACAGCTGGGACGAGATTTCGTCTCTTTTGCTTTTTCATATTATACGCATATCCCGCCAGTGAGCCAGCCAAGCGACGGACGGAGACAGACACATTATATATCCCGGTGGCTCAACAAAGACACTCTCTCTCTCTCTCTCTCTCTCTCTCTCTCTCTCTCTCTCTCTCTCTCTCTCCCGCTCGAAAAATACAGGGGCACAGATACACAGACACGCAGACACACGGACGCAGGCAGGCACACAGACACAGGCAGGCACACAGGGTCTCGACTGGAAGAAAAAAGTTTCCCATAATTCCTGCCAGCCTGGATGGAAGCGCTGGAATCGTCGTTCCCCCATCCTCTCTCTCTCTCCCTCTCTCTCTCTCTTTCTCTCTGCCGACGACTGGCGGGAAGCTTCAAACGTTGGGGCACGCACAGGGGGACAGCCCAAACCTTACTCACTCGCACACTCGCTCTCTCTCTGTCTCTGTCTGTCTCTCTTCCCCAAAGGAGCAGGGGCTGTGCATTGTTGGGGCTCCAAGCGCATATAGCCAGGGTAGGATGTTCTCTCTCTCTCTCTCTCTCTCTCTCTCTCTCTCCGTCTCTCTCTTGGCAGAGCATTGAGAACAGCAGAGCGAAGGGTACCACTAGCGAGGGCAGCCAGCGCTTTTATACCGAGGGTCGTCGTGCATGGGGTTCGGGCGGCTGTACGTTCCCTGTTTCTCTCTCTCTCTCGCTCGCTCGCTTTTGTCTGCGAACTCGTCGAAGCGACGTAGTCGCAGCACGTCGCTCCCTCTCGCTCGCTCTTTCTTTATGTGCTCGCCGGGGCTCTATCCTGCCTCGCTTCTGCTTCTGCTTCTGCTGCTGCTGCTTCGTTCTTTGAGTCGATGGTCCGTTTGGCGCTCGAGAAAAGCAAGGGAGACAGACAGAGAGCGAGAGAGAGAGAGAGAGAGAGATAAAGACAGAGAGGGGCAGATATCTTTGCAACGGCAAATACGATGTACGCGTGTACGTTTGCAAGAGTTCGAGCACGTCTTTTGTCATTATTGCGATCGTTTTACGCAGCTTTCGATTGATTTGGCGTACAGGCCATCCACGAAAAGTGAGAGAGAGAGAGAGAGAGAGCCACCTGATTGAGTCGCCAAACTCGCAAGAGAGGGTTTGCGGTAAAGGTGCGCTCGCCGCGTGCGGTTTCCCGGCGACACTTGCTGTTATGGTTCGCCGGCTCGTATACACGTGTACGTATATATATATATAGGGTTGGCGCTAATTGACCGTTCATTGTTTTTCTCTCGACGCAAGCACGTGGACTCCGACGTGCCCCTCATCCCTGCACGTTCTATCCCCCGCGATTCCCCAATTTGGAGGTACTTTTTAATTCTGTGTGTCTGTCTGTCTGTATATATATATATATATATATATGAGCGTGAGCGTAGCGAGTGTTGCTCCAAAAAAATTAGAAAGTATCCGCGTGCGCCAAGAGTTGTATACGGCGCTGAAATGAATATCTGTAGCTTTCGGTGGGTTTACTACTACATATATATTACAAAACTCCTACATCGAAAAAATGAAACTTCTGATCGGTAGTCCCCTCCTCATCTCTCCTACAAGTACCCGCATTTGGCTTAACAGCAGACAATATCCGCTCTCTCCAAAGTGGCAAAAATTTTAGTAACATTACAACGTATATACATTAGATATATATACTTGAATCAACATTCCCATATTCGTAGCGAAATTTCCGAGTGAAAAAGGGCCCAGCAGCGAGGAATAAATAATAAGGCGAAGAAACGCGCGAGGAGCATAGATGCTGGAGGTACACAAGGAGGTATCGAGCCTCGATCCAGGCCGAACAGCAGCGAAGGCATAGCAAGGCAGGCAGTCAGGCGGCAGCGAAGCTCGCGTCGGTCCCTCTCTCGCCTCTCGGCTCCGGCTCGCGCTGCAAAGAGAGCCCGCACCGCGAGATTTACTGTTAGTCGACGAGCCTATGGGCTATACGCCGCGGCATAGCTCTCGCTCGCTCGGCTCTCTTGCCGGTTGAGCAACGCAGTACCTACATATATATATATATATATATATACATCGGATAGCTCGTGCGCCAGCGAGAGAGAGAGAGAGAGAGAGAGAGAGAGAGAGCCGAGCGAGCTATATACACTCTGCAGGAGAGAAAAAGCATACGATGAGAGAGAGTGAGAGGGAGGGAGAAGGAAGAACTAGGCACGGTGAAAGGTGTGGCCGCGCGGCGAGTGCTTGTACTCTGTACACGGCGCAAGAAAACCAGAATGCAATATCTCATCGGGCGATATTCCCTCTCTCTCTCTCTCTCTCTCTCTCTCTCTTGCTCTCTCTCTTGCTCTCCGGCTCTTTGAGTCGAGGCTCAACGCGCGCCGTAATCATTGTCCTGCAAACTGCGCAAGTGCTCTCTCTCTCCCTCTCTCTCTCTCACTCGCTCTCTAGCTTCCTACCCCGTTTGCTCCGCCTCAGCTCATTATTTGCTTTTATCGCCACCGCCGTTGCCGCTGCTGATGCTGCTGCTGGAGCTCGCGTACTTGCGCTGCAGTGCCTTGCCTTTGCTTGATTGTTGCTTTTTATGGATACGTACCTATATATATATATATATATGTATGTATACAGAAGCTAGTGTTTTCGGGATGAAGCTGGCCTTTGTGCCGCGGTTCGGCTCACGATGGCTCTTTCGCATCCTCGCGCTTTCCCAAGATTGATATGTGTTTGGAATTCGCGCGCGGTGTGCTTTACTTCGCTCGGCATCGTAGTGGCTCGCGATATCCTGTCTTTTGTCCTTGCTAAACGGGTGCCTCGCCTTCCCCGTCCCCCATCCCTCCCACGGTATACAGATCGTTTTTTGGCCTGCAGTGGCCAAGTTAATATTCGTCTCAGCTCAACTGGCTGTGTCGTCGGATTAAATTAATGAGATAGAAATGAAATAGCGTTGCGCGATTATATTCGAAATGTATGTACGAAGTAGTTTTTTTTTCCCCTCTAACATCGGAATTAACGAATACGGCAAGTGTAGATTTTTAATTTGGATCGGATGAGAAATGCAGTTGGCGACAGAGCGCCGACTCTACCCGTGTAAGAGGATAGTGGAAAAAAAAAGAAGATCGCGAAAAGCAGAAAAACAAAACGAGGAGTAGGGGGAAAAAAGAAAGAGGCGTATATAGAGGCGAAGAGACTCGATTAATGAAGAAGTGTGCGGGGAATCGTCGTCCTCGTTCATCGTTGGTATAGCGAGGAGGGTGGTGGGGGGCAGAGGGCAGGGGGAGGGGGATGAATGGGGGATGCGGAGGAAAACTGGAATCGTAAGTTACGCGCAGGTGCATTAGTGAGCGATTCAAGTACCGGTTAATGGGATTCAACGACCTCGAAGCGCCAGGCCTCTGCTGCTGCTGCTGCTAATGCTGCTGCAGTCGTCGTCTTCGCCGCCACCGGCGCTCCTGAACTGCCACCGCACACACACACACACACACACACACACACACACACACACAGAAAAGGAAAACGAGAAGGAGCATGCTGCTATATATATACGCTTCAGATTATCCCGATTCATAATAAATTTCAATGACTTTCGGGTAGATTTCTCTAGCCTTATCCCCCTCCCTCCTCCTCTTTCTTCTATCGCTAGCGAACGGGAAAAAAAGCTCCGCGAGCGAATGAACGTTTTTTCCTCGTCGGATTAGGCGCGCGCGTGCTTATGCTTTTCGATCGATCGAAGTTTGCATCGGGCGCTCTCTCGCTGCACTTGTACGCGTTTCCCCCTATATCCAACGAACGACTTTGCGCAATCTTTACCCAACGAGCGACAGCCTCTACAACTCGAGTCGTCATCGTTATTTTCGAACTTGCGACAAGAAGAGGCAGCGCACGTGGGTCCATAGCGGGTCGCCGGTCACCTCCTGGGCCACACCGGTCGCCTATCGTGCGTAAAAATCCAAGCGATGTACTTTCGCGGCGTCGAGCAGATCTACCGCGCTCGATCCATCATGTGAGGAGAAAGAAAAGCGGAGTCGAAAGAGAGGAGAGCTGCGCGCGAGCCTTTTGGTATCCTTAAGCAGACCGCGAAGCATTACGTATGTATAAAGCCGCGACGCGACGCTCGTAAAATTGCGCGCGAGCTGAGAGCGAGCGCTTATATGATGTGTATAGCGGTACACCGGGAGGAAAAGGGATGAGCGAGCGAGAGAGAAAAGAGAAGACCGCGCGCCAACCAAGGATCCTTGCGCGCCTGCATAAATGTGGCCTGGGGGGCCTAAACGCCAGCGCTTTCTATCCCACTTTAGTTATGCGCCGCCGCGGCAAGGAGCTCGACTCGATAACTGTTCATTATACATATACACATATATATATATACGCGTGTGTGTGCGCGTACAATGCGGGGTACACAGCACGTGTTGGTTCTGTATGCACTTTTACCCCCCCACGCATGCTTTGACATATCCCGCTGGATTTTCGCGCGGGGTTGGACGATTAGACATTTGGCGGTGGGCGCGGGTTTAGGTCAGCGCGGTGCTATCCGTGCACACACCTCGAGTGTATATCACACCGCTTTCGGCGCTAAGACCGTGTGGTGTACTCTGATTAAGCAGCTCGGTGGAGAGCTCTGCGCGGAGGAAGTGAAAGTTTGGTTGGGCTGCGTGCTCGCTACACATATATACACTCTATATACTCTTTCTCTCTTTCTTCTCTCTCTCTCTCTCTCTCTCTCTCTCTCTCTCTCTCTCTCTCTCTCTGTCTGTCTTTTTGTTTTTGCGCGACTCGCCGCCGACGACGACTGCGGCCAACAAGTGTTTGCGCACGCTCGATCTTGCAGCGCTTCAGATTTTTCCTTGCTATATATATACCGTACAGTATAGAAGTGCTGCAGCCGCTTCTTATACTTACGGAGGGGTCATTGAAAATATATTCGCACCCGTGCGCAAATTCCACTTTGACGAATCGATCTACATCGAATGAGATTGCAATTGAGCATCGAGCGGAAGTCAAAGGAAATTAATATACGCAGAAGCGAGTTGCAACGGGCCGCAGCTGCCGCGACCAAAGACACGGGACAAGCGAGCGACAAGGATTCGGCTCTGGTATACGTATACGGATGCGGCCCGGAGGATAAAGTAGATGGGTCGCGATATGAAAAGGGCCGGTGCAGAGGCGATAAACGCTCGACCAGGCTCGTGAAACTGGCGTTTATCCGCGGGGCGTAAAGAGCGCCGAGAGCAGAGGAGCTATACGCCGGAGGAGAAGAGGTGGCACTCGAGAGAGGCGGCTAAGCGGTGACCCATCCGCGTTAGAAGCGCGTCCTGTCGAAAACAAAAGCTCTCGCGGCCAGCAGCAGCAGTCGTCGTAAGTCGCGACTCGCGTTTCTCCGTCCCGTATGTGTAATACCTATATACGCTTGGGAATGCCTCTGTGTTTGCGGTCATTTTCCTCTTTTCTCGCTCCTGTGTACTTCTTTAACGATGATGCGGGGTTCGAGGCAAGGGGGAGAGCTTGTATCATACGTAAAAAAGCTTCCGCACGAGTATGCTTACCAATCAATATTGATTATTAATTATTATTAGTTAATTATTATCCCTTTTTTCGCTCTATTCAAATTCTATTCTAACTTCTTTAATCTCATCTCAATCCATCTTATCTCAACGCTCATGATACAGAATTCCCCGCGACTCATTTCTATCGCAGAAACAATTATCCGCGCGAGTCATTATCGTTACGATGAATCTCGCTTGTGCACGGTAAGGAGGAGAGAGAGAGAGAGAGAAAAAAAAGAGTAAGTGACTCGTCGTCGCGCGAACAAAAAATGAATCACAGTGTTTATATCGCACGCGCGCGCGGATCTCGCGAGAGTCCCCGCAGCAGGAAACCCGATCGCAGCTCCAACGCTGTCGCCCCATAGAACCACTCTGTATTATAAGAGTCAGCGTTTATGCGGGCCGCGCGAATTAGCGCTGAGCTTACGAGCCGGAGTGGCATAAGGCGCGGAGTAGTGGAAAATCCACTACTTATATATCTTGCGCGCTTGCCGCGTGAGCCGAGACTCTCTCACCGATGGCACGTGCGAGCGCATCCCGGACCAAGAATCACTGCTGATCGCATGGTTTTCATGGTAGCGAGCCATTTTCGCAGAATCTATGAGATTTTTCCAAGGATCAAGTTTGGGAGTACACCAAAGTTAAAGCTGGTACTTTTAATTTAATGGAAATTGAATTTTCATATTGAGAAAGAATTAATGAAGCCCTCGAAGAATCGTTTTCTATTTTTTGTTGCAATATAATTGTTATGCTTTTATTCGATTAACTCACCAAAAAAATCATTTCGTTTCTTTTTATATGAAGGGGTTTTGGATCGATCGCTTACCTGTAACAAAAAAGAAAATCGTTATAAATAAATTATAAAAATCTTGCATTTATTTAACGACTGACAAGTAATATTATAAAATAATCTGCGAAACGTTATAGCGATTAAAAATTATTTATACACAGCAAAAATAGTCTAAAAATTATTGATTTTCCTATCCAAGTTCAATAAGCCGCTTCTCCAAGCCTATACACATATAATTATCTTAATGCGAGCACATTGAAAACCTACATGTACAAGCGAAAAAATCTAGAGAATAAAAAAAGAAGGTAAAAGTTAAAATCGATCGGATCCGATTCGCGGAATTTCGCAAAAGTTCCTAGTTGTTGAAAATCCCCTGTCGCGTGGGCGCGGGCAAGGACTGGCTCTACTCCGAAGCCTCGAAAAATATCCCTGCCCGAAGAAAAAGAGAGGGAGAGAGAAAGAGAGAGAGATGGGCAAGGTTACGGCGAGAACGCGGTCGTGAAAGTCTGACCGTCGTCGAATTTCGTCGGGTGAGAGAGGAGCGCGCGCGGCTCAGACACACACACACACACACACACACACACACGCCACACGCGGCAGAATGTCGAGTCTCTCTCTCTCTCTCCTTGATTTTTCGAGCGCTCGAGGGGCCTCAAGGTTACGAGCCAAGCAGCAACAGCAGCAACAGCAGCAACGACGACGTACTATCGCGAGTGCTGGTGCACGAGGCTTTCGTTCGGCAACGTTTCTAATAATGCGCGCCGTATCCTATGCGGATATATGCACCTATATAGCGTATGCAGTGCATGTAAGAGCTCGTCCGTCCAGCCTATCCACGTTGCGTCTACACCACGTATTGAAATCTCTTGGATGATGTGGGTGACCGCGTCTCTTTGGAACAAACTCTCGCCGAGTTGCGCTCTTTTTTCTTTTTCTTTTTCTCTTTTTTTTTGCCAGACTCCGCGCTTACGTCACGAGCCGAATCCTTGGAGGGAAAATTCCCTCGTCGCAGTTGCGTATCATTCCCCTGGATTCGGTCGAAACTGCACTTGCTGCAGCTCTTTTTCATTCGAGAGATTTTACCTTTTCTGGAATCGAGTCGGTTATTTATATATTTCAGCGATACCCTCATCGAGCAATGATCGCGGTGACATTAGGTTCCGCGTACAACATTGAACACGAAACGAGCGGTGCGACTTGACAAATTTGAAAATTAAAGTAGGTTAAGCAATCGCCGGTGTCGATCCCTACGGTGGGTGGCCGTAGCTTTAAAATACCATCGCAGCCAATTTATAATAATGACAAGTAGACGGCCGTAGTCCTGGAGAGCAGAGCACAGAGAAGGAGTGCTGGAAGGGCCGGGACAAAGGCAGGAAGAGAAAAGTGAGTTTCTCCGCGAGTTGGCCGCGGACTACTCGATCAAACTGTCCCCGTGTCCCCGTGTCCCCGTGTCCCCGTGTCGTCTGCGGGCGAAAATGCAAACAGAATCAAAAGACGATTCCCGCAGCTCGATGGGCGAGGGAAGAGCGCGGCAAAGAGCTCGGGGCTAAAAAGCCAACGGGGAAGATGGGCCGCGAGCCGTACGCCTCCGGAGCAACGAGAAGACGAGGCGGAGGTCGTGGCGGCGGACGACGACGGCGAACGGGGCTGGAAAAGTTGCCGCCAAGTCCGCCTGCACGAAGAAGAGACGGAGGAAGCAGGAGAGGAAGAGGAGGAGGAGGTGGAGGAGGAGGAGGACGACTGGTTGGCTGCCGACTGGCGCGGCGGCGGCGGCGGCGGCACTGTTATTTTTAACTCGACGCCGAGACTACGCGGTCCAAGTCTAAAAGTGAGCTGCCGCTGCCGCTGCCGCTGCCGCAGACTTTTCTTTCTTCCTTGGCCGTCCCGTCTGGTTCTGGCTGCCACCGTCGCCGTCGTCGCCGCCGCAGCATATTTCGGAGAGCCTATTTTGAAAGCGCAGGGGCCCCCTTTCTATTTTCAAAGTCGCGCGCGCGCTGCGACGCCGGCGCCGCCAGCTCTCCGCCTCTCGCTCCTCTATACGGACGCTACGCACGATGGAATCCCTATATTGGATTTGTCGCGGCTCGCCTGTGCAGGAGCGAGCTTGCAGGACCGCGGGAAGCTCCGGGATCGGCGATTCTGGACGTTTTTTGCGCTCGGGGCAGCCTCGCGCCAAGGCCGATGCGTCATTTGTTTACGAGAGCTCGAGTCGGGCTCTCGGCTCCGAGCGCGCCCATTGGTTGTCGACTTTTTCCGCGCTTGTCGAATGGAAACTTCGCTGCTGCAAACGCTCGTTCGCTGTATGATGTTTTGTCAGGGATTCAGAGGCCAGGATGCGTTTTTTATATAATTAAGTTTTTCATCGGCCATGGGTCAGGAATTCTAATCCGTTGTTTCGAGTTCAATTTTGTGCCTATAAAATCGCATCGTTTCTTTGTACATTAACTAGTCCTGTACGACGTTGCAAAGTAGAAAATGGAAAGTTTTTCAAAATTGATAAATACATATTTATGAAAATAGAATCGAGGGATCAAAGAGACTACATTTTGAGAAATCCGGATTTACGCTTTTATATGTATATGTATATAGTTTGGAAATTTTTCTATTAAAAATTTCGCATTTCGGAAATTTATACATTAATAATCAGCTATTGGTAATAAAACGGAAACTTGCGGATGCATGGAATACTTAGTATTGGCGAGGTGAAAATACAGGAATGCCGTAATAAACTATATGAAATATTTTTCGAGAAACAGATTAGTAGAGAGGCTCATTTGCGTTTTCACCGAAACTCATCTCTGCTAGGATGTGAAAGTTTTTGGCATGCCAGGTTTTTTTCTTCCAATAATAATTTAAGTTTATTAAAAACATTATTGTCTTAATAAGCTAAGCTGTATAGTTTACTCGGGGAATTCATTTTATTCAAACTTTTATTCCAGGATGTTGAGAAATATATTCGCGCAGTTGAAATCGTCGTAACGCTTACAATGGGCCATTCTGAAATAAGCAGGATTGAAGCGAACTGAAGTTGCAGACTCAAAGTTGTACATTCCGGGGTTTCGTACCGCATATACCTACCAATAAGCAATGAAGTGCGTTGCCGTAAATAATTAATAATCTGGTAAAGGAAAGCATAAATAAAGAATATACCCATTCGATTCGACGACTCAAGCAACTTTGCAAGCCGAAAGAGCAGATTAAATCGAGGCAGCAACGGCTTCGCAACAGCTCGAAAAACCTCGCGAGCGCGCCACGAATCGATCCCGCGCCTTTTCCAAAGGAAAAACTCCGGTTTGGCTCCGTGGAACAAAACTCCAGCCAACTCGAGAGAAGCAAAGAAAAAAAGAAAAAGAAAAATCGCTAGATCCGCGAGAGGGGCTTGCCTCAGCTGCACGAAAATCGCGCGAATAAAGAAAATAAAAAGCTCCCGTGACACTCGAAATTGGAGGCTCGTGCTGTGGTGAAAAGGTCGCGAAAGGACGAAGCAGTCGTCATCGTCGTCATCGTCGTCGCGCAGAGTGGAGAAAAATAGAGTGCGAGGGAGAGAGAGAGAGAGAGAGAGAGAGAGAGAGAGAAAGAGAGAATTTACGGCGACGACGACGGCGACGGCGACGACGACGACGGAGAGGAGAGAATCGATTCCCGGCGGCAGCAGCAGCAGCAGCAGGGCGAAGGCGGCGCCTTCCTTCTCTCTCCCTCGCTCTGTCTCTCTCTATCTCTCTCACCTCGGGAAAATTCATTTCGAAAGGTGGTTTTCCCGCCAGCCTCGGCGCTGTGCCGCGTCGCGGCGGGAGATCCGGCAACGTCGCATCGCCGACGAGTCTCTCTCTCTCTCTGTGTGTGTGTG
>UELU01147451.1:4827-82209 GCA_900490025.1 Megastigmus dorsalis
ATTTTTAATTAATACGATTAACAAAAATATCGTGATTAATCATGTACCATTTCTGTAATAATTCTATTTTATTATTTGTGAATTATGATAAAGGCTTTAATCAAACCATTAACCATATTATATGTGTATGTTTATAATAATATGTTAGAAGTTCGAATTACATAATTAATCATATGACCAACGATTATTGATGATGTGAAAATCATGAAAAATATATAAAAATTACGCAAAGTGTCATTATATAAAGTATCGATCGCCTGGTTCTTAAATGAAATCCTGCGTATTCGTCAAATAAATGTTAAATCAATGTACATAAATAAATTTACATTCAACACAGTTCATCAACGAATCATTGCCAAAGTTAGTTTACGAAACTTACCGAAATAGCCGAAAAGAACGATACAAGTCCATTATCACCTGATCGATTTATAATTCAGTATACAATCAACACAATCCTAACGTATATACACAATTAAAGAAGCTCGATCGTACCTGTTTTAGATAACGCCTTCTCATAGTCAGCAGGACCCTCATTGTTCCCGGTCTCATCTTCACCGATCGACGCCACCAACCAAACCAAAACCAAACCAATCAAACCAAATCCAATAACAATTAACAAGTCCCACACACACGCACACATACACTCACCGATAATCCAAGAATTGCCAAGATTCAAGCTGCGTATTTCGGTGAGCATCTCTGCGAGCACGCGACAGCGGCGCAAAGTCAAGAAACAAAAAAAAAATGTAGGTGTATACCGATCCAAACGCGTCGATCGCCTCGGGATAAAAGAAGAGGAGGAGCTCGTCGCAGCGACGCTGCAGCATCCATACGCGAGTGTACATATGCGCGTGTACTTACACGAGCAGAGTGTCTCTCTCGCGGAAAAGAGGAGACGTTTTTTTCCCGCGAAACGACAAGCGCGAATAGATTTCATATATATATATACATACGTCGGAATCGTCGAGCGGATGTAGTTCGGCGCAACGTTTCGGCAAAGTTTCTCTCCTCTCTTCTACTCCGGCCGCTCTTTGTTTTTTTGTGCGCGCAAAGAAAGACGAATTCGAGTTAAATATTCGCCGACTTTGAAAACAAAAACAAACAAACGTACAACCGCAGATAAATTATCTGGTATTCGAGAGCTGCAAGAATTAATCGCGAGAGAATACTTACTGTATACAAACACATGTGCGTGCACGCGATGTTCGCGCCGTCTATATGTATGCATGAACTTAGGTCCCGGTGATTGAATATTGTCCACCGTATCGCACGTGATTTTAAATTGATTCAAGGACACTTGCACATTAAGCGATGAATGCAAATAAAAATCACGCGCTTGTGGAACAATGCTCTCTCTCTCTCCCTCACTCTAGACTGGTATCATATATCATGCTGGACTAATTGCGTTACACTTAGATCATATTATATTTAAGGAATAATGACCGAGCGACAGCAGATGCTTTGTTTCAAGAATAGAGGCCACTTTGTGCAGGGAGGCTTTTTTGAACTTCTAATAATGGAAATTATATGCAGACTCTATGAATATTCGATTCAGCGATTTTGTTTTTTAAAGATAATGATTAGAAACCGTTATTCTAGAGTCTGATTCGTGTTAGATGGTTCCACTGATGCAGGAGTAATATTTATTGATTCATTTGTGTATTGCTGTAATGACCAGGACTGATTAATTGTGAACGTCTGTTGAAATGTTTAAATGCAACCGAATTATACCAAAATAATTGTTGAAAATTGATTGTAGCCTTACATTATTTGGTATCCGCGTTTGAATATAACGATGTATATAACACAGAATTATAACATTAGCATTAAATATAACACAAATTTCACATGTGTAATTGAATCTATTAACAGCACTAAGCACACAAATAAAAGCAATTTAGAAAGGAAGCAATCACGAAAAGCAAATGTATATTTTTTATTAACACATGCTTTTTCATGACTATTCTCCGAGAGCAAGCTGTGTATTCGCACACTTGTACGGAAATCTTTACCGGAATTCCTGCACTCCTGAATAGCTACTGCATATAGATTATTTCCCGCGCTAGTTGGACCCTGTACTATTTTTTATCATAAAATTCATGCGCTATGTAACTGGAATTTTTAATTAGAAAATATATGAAATCAAACGCAACTTTGTAAATAATTATACAACCGTAATAAAGTTAATAATTATATTTACAAAATCTTTCGGCTTTTATTTTGAAGTAATATTCGGATACCGATTGGAAAGCTTCATAATAGTCTACAAGCCGCAGGTCGTCCACTTATCTTGTAAATTTTAATTTAAAATATATATTTATAAAGCGCTATTTGTTCAGCTCTTTTGAGCGACAAGAATGATAATAACTAAAACACTTGAGCAAAGTAAATTAATGCATCATTTTTTTTTAATGATTGTTTGCTATGCTTAACCGAGTCTGACCAGATCAGATGGTGTTCTACTTGGATAACTACGCACATTATATTTCCTTATTAAGTATAGAATTCAAAAGTATATAGTGTACGATATAGGTTATAAAATTTTAATTATTGAGATGATACTATCGAACTTCATGGAACCAAATAAAAATAGCATTTTACTATTGAATAAATTAATTGCGCGACGTTTCGAAGCTTTACCATATAGTCAAATTATAACTGTATAACGTCTTATAAAGTTTTAATGCACTGGTATTTTATATGCATATATGCAAACTGAACTTAGAGACCCAATATAATATCATCGGTTCGGTGGAAAAAGAGCACATCTGAAGTTTCAGGTTGGAAAAGGGCACATCTGAAATTGAAGTTTGGAAAAGGACCTATCTGGCGACCATATTTTTTTCTTTCAATTTTTAAGTCGGTAGCAATGACGCGGAAAATTAAAATTATAAATAAATAAATAATAATTTAATATTATAGTAAGATTATCATTATTATTATTTATTTATTTACAATTTTCCAAACTCAAATTTCAGATGTGCCCCTTTTTCACCGAACCAACGATATAAAGCATGTATGAAAAAAGCAATATAGAATATTTAACAGTCAAAACTATTTAATCGTTAAACACATTCTTATCAAGAAATAGTACGGAAGTCATAGGAAAATTAAAAGATGTACCATCGGGTAGGGAGCAACTGTTGGTTCTACTTCCGCGCAGGTTGTGCGCCGCGTCGCAAGAAAAGCCGCATCTATACGGCGGGGACATCGGATTGTCGAGAAAACAGCTGAGAGGCAGATGGCTCATACGCCAGCCACATGTAATACTATATAAGTGCTTGCGAGGAAGTTAGAATAGCGGAAAATAATGGTGCGAAAGAACTGTTCCACTACAAGTTTATATTACATATAGGAATAATCCCGAGCGCGAATAAGAAAATACTTCATGAGATTACCTGTTATCGATAAGTGGTTTTTTTTTTTTATACGAAATTTTATATGGGACACTATGTTTATATATAGGCGAGTTTAGTATCCCTGATTTCTTTGCGAAAAAAAACGGCATATGAACGGCGCATGCTGTACTCGAGACTTGCGAAAGCTGCTCCTTCATTGCACATGTGCTGCTGCTGCTGGCAAACTTGAACTGTAAAACGCTCGTAGAACTCTTTTTCTACCGGCTGTCATATCCGTCTTCCCCTTTTTTTTTGCTAACGAAATACCACCGATGTTTTGTGTACATATACGCTGTAACTGTTTTCATTTCCTTTTAACGCGAACCTATTGCGAGGAGAAATTTAAGGTCTAACAGTTTCATTAAACTTGTTTTACTAGTTATTTACAAAAAAATAAATACAAGTAGCGTGTATCGTTTCATACATTTTTTAATGTTTGAACATGGTCGCTTTATTAAAATTTCAATTTAATAATAAATCAAAGATTAGGTATTCTTTTATATGTTTCTTGACTTAGATTGAAAAATATAGTATAGAAGCTGTCACCAAAATCAATCTTTCGTTACATAGAAGTGATTACTACTTTTTTATATAAGTATAAAGTAAATCTTTCATCTTTTGATTACACTGAATAATAAAATATTTATATTTTTATACTTTAACAATATTATTCTGCCGAAATTAAATTTCTCGAGTCTGAGTATTTCATACATGTATATTATATGTAGATATTTAAAGAAACAACAATGATATTAAAATTCGAAATAGAAATTGTAATTGAATTCTTGTTCTACCGTGTCGACGATATAAAGCTTAAAATTAATTTTACAAATTTATTACCATTTATTTAAATGCTTTTAACTTAATTGTTACATACTTTGTATTCATTTTGTTGGCATGCCAATATTAAATATAAGCAAACAATACCAATAATACTACAAAATAATAAAGATATTAATACAATTTTATTTTCAAAATGATTTCATTTATAAGTGATACCAATTCTTCCTAAATTGTGATATTTGTTTTTTAAAGCTATCAACAGCTTACGCTGTTTAATTGCTTCTACTATTTTATGAAAATTAAAAAAGATTCGATGATGAGCTGCAAAATTATTCAATATATATTTATATTCAATCGCACTTTTAAACTTGCTATTTTTGAAAAAGAAATGCTTTCAGGGTACGAATTTTTCAGTTCCAATTTAGAATTTTTAGTTAAATATTTAAATGCTTTGTATTAATTTTTCTGAAAAAGAAACTATATTATTATCCATAATTGTAAAAATTTGTATATTTTATCAAAGGAAATTAATTTTGATATATAATATTTAATAATATTCAGGTAACTATTATTAGTTTTTAAGTTTATTTACAATTTTAAAAAATAATCTTCAAATCAATTATTAATTTTCAATACTAGCAGTTCGAATACTAGTATAACATAGTGTTTTAAAGACAAAAATATTCCTAAAGTTTGATTATATAAAACAAAAAGTTAAGGTGTATATTTACTTTAAAATACCAATAAATTATGACTATCAATATGCTTAAATAAGTGTTATATACAGTTGGTGATTTCAATGACATGTAATATTAAAATACATCTTTTTTCCAATGAAAAGAATTTTACTTGAATTAACTAGTGTCAGAGGAGCATGGCGATGAATCCTGTTTGCTTTGGTCAATTTCGCTGTCAGTTGATGAACTATCATTTCTCTTAACTCGCCTTTCACGTAGTTTTGCAAATTGAAACTCTTCAATTGGAACTGCAGATCAACCACATATGAAATAATAGTTAATCATTTTGATGAGAAAGTAAATCAGGAAAATAAATAACACATTCAATTAACATCAAGAGCATATTCTGTATATTTTAACCACAAATATGTTTATTTTATTGAGAGGTTTTTAAAACAACAAAAACCTCTAATAATGTTGTAAATTTTAGCACTGTTGATAATTAAGTATATAAATCGTTTACTAGTTATTCCTATATTTTTGTGCATTAGTCCTAATCGAAATTGTAATAATTCAAAACTTTAAAAAGCATTGTAGCACCATTTTGTGGTATTAAAATAGTTTTTGTATAATAAATAGTACATTATGTGATAGTTTTTGCTTTATAACATTAAAATTTTTTAACGTTAAAATTTCTATACAATATACGTTCTAAAATACTGCTTTATAAAAAGTTTAACAAAGGAAAACAATCTTTTTTGTAACAAAAATACTTTATATTATTTTTCGTATCACAAAACTTCTTAAATCTAATAAACTGATATGGTTATTTAATGTGCTATTTATTACCATCAGAATCAGGATCATTTTTCATAGAATCACTAGTTTGTGGCTGTGGTAAAATTTCTGGTTCTAACGGCTTTGGGCCTTGATCAACATCATCAACAATTACTTCTTCAGCTAAGCTACTTCTTACCGCTTCTGCATTGGAACAAGTAAAAAATAAAAGTAAAGTATACATATCACAACAATACTGAGTAGTATTAACTAAGAAAAATTTATATTACCATTGTAAGCTTGTGGATACTGTTGGCTTAACTTGCTTTTAATAAGTCTGATTTTTTTAAAAATATAATCCAAGTCTTTTTTCATATCAGTTAAAAGTGCAGTATGCTTTTTAAAATCGGTGCCAGCAGTCTTTAGTCGATTTACAGATAGCTGATTACAGTTCGTTAGCATCTCATTTGTCTTCTCGAATCTTTGCAACCTAAAATACAAAAATTAAATTATTTTAAAAAATAATTATTAAAATTATAAACAATAGCTAAAACATTTTTAATAAAGCATATGCTAATAATCACATTATTTCTCCAAAATACCTAATTGACAAAAACAAACCATTTTCAAATATGTATGTGTTTAAAGATTGAGATAACACTAAGTTTACAATCTAAAATCTATCATTAAAGAGTTATGGAATTATAAAAAGAATCCTAATCAATTGTTTGGAACAAACTTTGAATCACTTATTAAAAAAGATAAACAACTTACATCTGCTTCTGAGCTCGAATCATGGATTCAACATCCTGCTGATCAACAATTCCGGCGAGGCCCTGAGCGAAAACCTCTGGTGCCGTGTAATTTTGAAAGCACTCGATGCTGTCAGCCTCGGATTCAGGCGTACCTTGAGCAGCAGCCATCCTAAACAGCTTCTTTTAATTTATTCGTCAAGAAAAAGCAGCTTTGATCCAGTTCAGTGCCATCGTTGCATATTCGCCAAGTGCAGAGTATAATGTTCTCTACTTTATCCCGCATATATTGAGCGTATGGAACAAGCAGCCGAAATTCGATTTTTTCTACTTCGTCGCGGCGGTTTTCCTGCTTTCC
The DNA here is from genome assembly GCA_900490025.1 of Megastigmus dorsalis. Lineage (NCBI taxonomy): Eukaryota > Metazoa > Arthropoda > Insecta > Hymenoptera > Megastigmidae > Megastigmus > Megastigmus dorsalis. The sequence continues at coordinate 11,573 of UELU01147451.1, forward strand.
TGGTTTCAGCGAGACGTGCTTTTATTGATATCCGATCAGTCAATTTGATGTGCACAGCCAACTGCGACGTATCTCTCAGCCCTCAGGTTCTGCAGGTATATTTCCCCTCACAGTATACACAATACTACACACGTGCATAACGCAAGTAGTTAATAATACTTGTGCAGTACAATCATTTTGCGAAGTATTGGATGATTTTACCCAGAATTCTTCTGACTAATTTAATGGCTAATTTGCGTTGGATACTTTATTGTTTATTGTTTTCTGAAAACAATCACAAAATATTCATACAAAATTTATATTATTTATAATAAGATATGTATAATCTGGTATAATCTGTACTAAAATACTAGGTATAATTTATGGCAAAACTCATTAGGATAGTTGGTGCATTCATTTATCATTAATCATCAATGCTAGAAAATAAGTCTAGGAAAGAAAAAAATTGTATAAGAGGCCTTATAGCCCTTTAGTCCAGAAAATATCTATTGTACGTTCATAAAAACTACAGCCACTACTCCAGACTCCAGAGTCCAGACCGATTCCAGAGATACAAAGCCCTCTGGAGTCAGGACCTGTATAATATAGAAGCTCTGAATAATCGATTATTTTCGAATAATGAAATGGCGCCAGTTTTGATAATCTGCTATATGTACCTAAATAAATAGACATACAAAAATATTTTCTTAAATAAAGTAACAATAGAATATAAATTTTCACAATTTCTACAAAATAACTGGTGAAAAATTGATAAAATATGTATTTTCCAGATAACTACGCGAAAATAAAATAAGGCGCATGCGTGAAAATGGCCTCAAACGTAAACAGCTGTTGACGCGTCGGGAACTCTCATGTTTTCTTCAAAGGCAGTACGACAAGAAGCATTCAAATTTCCAAAACCCCTAGTGACTGTTGTGTACCTCAGACGAAGTTCTCCGTGGAGAAATCAGACGATCTGACCTTCAGAAAGCGACTTTTTGACAAAAATATAATCAACATCCACGGACAAAAATGGCACAGAATATCAATCCATTCTATTCGTCGCATGGGGCACAGAGCAAGTCAAGGGAAGAGAAGCAAAGCATGCCTAAAGACAATCATGCAGTGAGCAAACGGTATGTATAAGGGATGATGCTTTGGAGTATCGCTCCGAAGGCCACACTCATTTTCACTTTTATGATTGGCTTTGACCTCTGAAGTCGAAAATGTTGGCTTATAACGTTATTGGCTTCTTAGTCCTATATCTTATTGATTGTTTTGCTTTGGATTTTTGGCCTTGAAGGTTAAGATAACATAACCTATCGCTTGATAAACTAATAAGTTTTTGTGGCATTTTTCTAGCTTGCAGAAGGAGCTCATGGTGCTGATGATGAGCACTGAGAAAGGCGTATCTGCATTTCCCGAAGGAGAAAACCTTTTCAAGTGGGTTGGAACGATCACTGGACCTCGTGACACAGTATGTATACTTAAAATGTCATGAAAATTACATTTATAAATTATGCTTACCAAGGTTCTAAAAACCTATATTTTCAGGTATATGCTGGCTTGACTTACAAGTTGACTCTGGAATTTCCACATAGTTATCCATATAGTGCACCTGTTGTACGCTTTGCTACTCCATGTTTTCATCCAAATGTTGATAATGTGGGTAATATATGTTTAGATATACTAAAAGATAAATGGAGCGCTCTTTATGATGTTCGTACGATTCTTTTATCTATTCAATCACTACTTGGTGGTAAGCATCTATTTTGACATAATTATTCATTTTTTATGTTATCACATTTATTATTATAATTACTAAGTTAAAATGACTTTCATTTTTACCTTATTTAAGGTATTGTGGTTTGAGGGATTTTACTCAAAAAACCATGTATAAAAAAAGAGTCTAAATGAGAATGTGAGGGGAATAATAAAAAAATATGAATATACTAAGATCGAAACTTAAAATTATATGCAGAAAAAATAATCATTATTTTATACAAAATATTAAATGAAACAAAAGATTCTGTATGGTAATAGATAATGCTTTGGTACTTCTCAAACCTTTTCTGTAACTACATAGCATTATATCATGAAATGTTTTTGGATAAAATATTTTACTCTAGTTTAGTCCATCTTAAGAGATTTATAATACACTTTTATTAGTAAAAAAAACTTTGATTGATGTAAAATGACATGATCATTATTGCATTTATATAAATCATAATCTTAAAGTTCTATTTATATAGTTTAAATTTATGATGATCTGAAAGCTTTGTCGAAATCTCTTTTTTAGCAGCGTTTAAATGTCTGCTTAGAACTTTGTAAGATTGTATTGAAAAAAAGTACAAGGAGTTTCTTATTTTATAAAACTTGTCAGGTAGATTGGATTATCCATCTTCTTAACAAAAAAAAAGGTGTTTTTTAAAATTACTTCCTTGTAGTAATTTATTGGTGTCAACGCAATTATATGAAAATATAAAATAAAAATGACTAGTGTATTGTATTACAGTATATAGTTAAAACCTATAGTATGTACCTATATGGTTATAAAGTTTAGGTTTCCTTTATTATTATTATTTTTAAATTAATTCACAATAATGATCAATTTTGAAATTTTATTATTCAAAACTTAATAAAGGTAATTTTTATTTGTTTTCAGAACCTAATAATGACAGTCCTCTAAATCCTCAAGCAGCAGAACTCTGGAATGACCAAACAAAGTACAAGAAACATTTGACTGACGAATATCATAAAGCACAAGAAAAGTCTCAGCAAGATTCATGATAAGCAATTTACATGCTCATTTGCAAATCATTCATTTCACCTAATTTAAGATTACCTTATAAAAAGATCTGTTTTTAAAAATTTGTCTCTTAATGAGTAAGAGTTATTACATCCAAACAAAAGAGACACAAGTTTAAAAAGAAACGTCTCTTATACTTCTAAAAATTTTTTAAACTTTATTTCACTAAACATAGTCAATACAATTATTTATCATTCAATTTTTTACATGTTTTTTTTTTCTATAAATTTAATTAATTTTGAAAGACGATATAAAGACGGTACAAATTTATTTGAAAGAGTATACAAATATATGAGTTCTCTCTGAAATAAGGAAAGAAAAGTTTATTTTTTATTTATTATTTTATAAGTTTATCATTGTAGGGAGATACATAAATGACTTTAAGATTTTCATTTATAATTTGCGACGTGTATAGATCAACATTTAGAAGACTTTAATTAGTTTTTATACATTTTATGTTTAAAATGTTTTATTTTAGTAGAAGAGTGTCCCTTTTTATAAATTTTTAATATGGATATTCTTAAATAGTGTGTTTTACGATTAATATATTTGCAGATCATAGGCTTTGCAACTTTTACCACCTAGATTTAATCAGAAACATTGATCAATGCTAAATCTGTATCGATCATCTATTATGTATCTTTCAAAGCTCGACTGAATAAAATAGAGCATAAGAAGTAAAAAAAAAATTTAATTAATTTTGATTGTCTAAACCTTCTGCCCAATAACTTGATAATGTATTTAAATTATGTAATTGATTCAATATAGAAGTATTTTCTTCAATATCACATTTAGATGAATGTGCAAATTTTTCAGATGAAGATACTTTATCTAGATAACTGTTATGACATCTACTGGAATCTTCATACATCCACCATAGTCATGAGAAGTGTGAAAATGTTGAGCACAGCAAAATCGTTTTCTGAGTGCCTTTTTAAAAATATAAGGGTTACTAAATCAATATTTCAAAATATGAAAAATTTTTCTATTTCACCAAAAGAATCCTCAATTATAGAAGTAAGTAATACAAATAAAATTGTATTTTACAGTATAATTCCTCTGAAGTATTTTGTTGATAAGATATTCTCATATCTTTAAATTTTCTGAATATAGGAACATAAAATCAAGGTAGATGGAGTTAATATCAACTATGTAAAAACAGGAGTAGGGGAGAATGCAGTGCTGTTATTGCCTGGAGCTATGGGTAATTTTATATATAAATTAAGATTTTCGTTTATATTGATTTATTCAAAGTTAATACTTTAAAATTTATAAATATATTATTTTTATTTTTTTTTTAAATATAAAATCTTTTAAGTTACATTGCAAATTCATTATTATATACCATTTTAAAGGATCAATTTGGACAGATTTCAAACCACAGGTTGAAAACCTAAATAAAGAAAAATTGACGATTATAGCTTGGGATCCTCCTGGATATGGAAAATCTAGACCTCCCAGTCGAACTTTTCCTGAAAATTTTTTCAGAAGAGATGCTTTGTGGGCACGCAATTTAATGAAAACTTTGGGCTATGAACAATTTTCATTGCTTGGGTGGAGCGATGGTGGTATAACATCTCTTATTTTAGCTGCAGCATATCCTGAAAATGTTCGTAAAATGATTGTTACTGGAGCAAATGCATATATTGCACCAGAAGAAATGGAAATATATGAAAGTAAGCTGCAACATATAATTCTAAATAATTTTTTTTATAGGACTGGATAAAATAAAACTATATGTTTTTAGAAATAAGAAATATAGATACATGGTCAGAGCGAATGCGAGCACCTATGATTGCTACGTATGGAGAAGACTATTTTAGAGAAACTTGGAGCAGTTGGATAGATGGAATGAAAAGGATTTTTGAAAATCAAAATGGTGATATTTGTAAGTCTGATTTAGCTAAGATCAAATGTGCAAGCTTAATTGTGCATGGAGTAAAAGATGCTATGGTTCTTCGAGAACATCCCGATTACTTAAAAGCCAATATAAAGAACTCAAGGTATATCTGTGCTTTCTTAAAGAAACAAAGAATCAAAATCAAAAAATGAAGCTAATTATTTTATAATTATTTTCAGGGTGGAGTTCTTTAAGGCTGGAGCTCATAATTTACATTTACGCTATGCAGATGAGTTTAATGCATTGGTTACTAAGTTCCTATTAGAATAAATTTTTTAACTTTTATAAAGACTTATTGCATATTATTACACAGGAGTGTTCAAATAAAATTTACAAAAAATATTTACAAGATATTTTGATGAAAAAAACATTTTTAATCGAAATTTCTTAAAAATATAGATTATATTTTACAAACAAAATGAATCACAGATCATAGATATATTTGAAAAAATTAATTTTAAAGTCATATTAAACATATTTTTCGATAAACTTTTCAGTTATGTATATTGACTTTTTACTTTGTAACAAATCTGTGATTTCTATATCATTATATAATATAATGTGATAAGCTACATAATACTAAAGATAAATGATAAATATTTTAAACAGATACCCTGGTAAAAATATTTCATGAACAAATCTAAACAAATGTTTAAAAATATCTCTTTTCATGTATTTAAAAAAACACAATTCTTTGCAATAGTAAAGAATATTACCAGAAAGAATTATCATAAATTTTATATGGAATTCGTTAATATTAAGAATTCATTTTAAATTTATACAAAATCTGACAAAAGTTTTAAAATTATTTATTTTTTATTTTTGCTAGGTTTCAATGTAATAAAATATTTAGAAATAACAATTTGTGATAAAATGGCATTTATAAAAAGTAACTTTAATGTTTTAGTATGTAGTTTTATATTTTTACAAGTATGGAAAATATTAAAAATAAACTGTTAATTATGAATTATGTTCAATTGATTTTATCGTTAAACTAAAGTGGAATAATATTCATAAGGGTTAATAATAAAATTTACATGGATACTTGATAATATTTAAAATAATATTTTTATAAATTATTTTATTCGTATAAGTATATCACATAAAATAATTATGTGGTTTTCAATAAATATATCTTTATCTGCATGAATATTCCTATTAAAATTATTTATTTTCAGAAAGTAAATATTTTTTCTGCCTAGCGGCAAGAAAGTACCACTTTCCCGGCCAGGGCCGGCTTGAGACAGTGGTAATTTTGGCCTCGCTAGGCAGAAAAATAGTATACACACCACGGGAAGTAAAAAAGAATGCCTCAGATCGCATATTTGACAATTTACATGCGATCTGAGACCATCCTTACTTTTCCTGACTAGGTGTGTAATATACTCTTTTAAGTTTGAGTCTCGTTTAGATAAATTTTTGAAAAAATTTCTTAAATCAACTTATTTATTTATTTATTTATCAACCAGAGTAAAGATATACAAATTTGAAAGTACAATTGCATATACATAATACGTTACAAATAAGTAACCCAGCAGAGGAAGAACTTCCTGTTTGCTGGACTGGCTCGATATAAACTAAAATACTTAAAATCTAATTACTTATTACTATAGTTGAATGTTGAAAAATGCAAAAGTGCACCTCATGACTTGAGCCTATAGGCCTATAGTAACTTCGTTGCTAGGTAAAATCAGGTGTGTATATTTGCATGTGATAATTAGTTTAATTCTCATTTCTTCACCAATAGCTAATTAACATAGAACTCGCTTTCGTGTTATACATTTCCGTTGATGCATTCCTACTTCTCTTGTAGATTTCTTTCTCAAAGTTGTTAAGCCTATCAGAATGACATTTACATGTTGATGTAAAAACAATGCCATTTAACACAGTGATGTCTTTGTATTTTGGGTGTTTTGAAATCGGTTGCATTGAATTTGTAAATGTTTGTGTGCCTCTTATTCCTCTATTGAAATATAATAAAGCTTTATTGTTTCCTAAATAATTGATGTCGCTATATGACATTTTATAATTATTATTTGTTTCAATCTTGTTTCCTGGAGGGTTTGGACTAGGTTTAGTTAAAATTTTCTTTGTATTATTTTCTGATATCGCGTCAATTTTTGAGAAAACTGTTTCAATTTGTTCGTCTTCTATTTTGATGTCATCTTTGTTGATCTTGATGGTCTGATCTTCTTTTACTTAGTGTGTATACTTAATACCTTTTAACTTGGTTTTAAGATAATACATGCATCTTGTATCTAAATTTTGCATAGTTGTTAAAATTTGTATTATATTTTCAGCAATCAGCTTTGTTATTTTTATGTACTTTTCACTATTTAATGTGGTTATTTTATCCATATTGTAATTCTTTGGTGAGAGCGAAATGATAAAGTTGGCATTTATTTTTTGAACATAGATAGGTATGTTCTCGCGTCTAGTAGCAACTTGTCAAGTTTTTCCTTATCCCCATGGACATCCAATGCAGGATGATTAAACTTGATTGTTGCCTTTTTTCCTTGATGTATTAGTAATAAGTCATAGCTGTCCTGTGCTGTACATTTTATACTTGTGAAAATTGAGCAGATTCTATTGCAGTCTAGTAATTTTCTTTTATCCAGATTTTTATTTTTATTTTTATTGAGTATTTACTGGTTAATATTTTGAGATTGTTTGGCAGACTATGGTACAGCATTATTGCTCTGATGTAGTTATTTTTATACTGATGTTTTTATGTCTTCTAGGAATTTGTATACTCTTATGTCTTGTCATTTTTTCTGAAGTTCAGTACCTTTCTTGCAATTCTTTATAATGATATAATAAGGCTTCATACACAAAAGTTTGTTCTATATTTAATGGATATCTATGTTGAATAAAGTTGTTTTTACTGATTATTTTTAGTAGTCTATTTTGTAAGTTTTGCAATTCTAGATTTGTTGTCATTACTGTTAGTTTTTTTTATAATTAGTTTTGATACTCTTTCGTTAATTTGTTTGGTATTTGTTACTATTTCTGCAAATGTTTTTGTGTTATTGATTGTTTGGCTATTCGAATTTTGTTTTTATTTTGTTATAAGTTCATTTAATAGTTGATTTTTCTCTTGCATTTCTTTATTTAATTGTTTTAATAGGTTGTTTTCAATTTTTAAAGGTTCCATTTGACTATAATCTTCGTACATTGATGCATTGTGGAGATTATCTTTGTCTTTTTCCTTTTCTTTCACAATTTCATTCAGTATTTCTTGTTTAAGTTGTTCTCTGCTTTCCTGTTTTAATTGAGCGATGAACTGCCAAGCTGTCTTGTCCATATGGAACTTTTGAGGTTATTGCAAAGTTTGGATGGTCTTGACAAATTATAAATGAATTTGATAAAATTTTTCCTGAACATCCAGCATTGTATTTAGCTACAAATATACTGGTATGTTGGAAACTTCCACAAACTATACACACTACTGCTCTAACTTTCGTAGAAGGATGACACTTGTAATATTTATTGAGAGAGGCATCGGTCGGCTCCTTGCTGCCCGGCGCCATGTTGACACACTGGCGTGCACACCTATACTTAAATAAGTTTGTTTATTTTAAATAAATGATTCCAATATAATTATTCAGATGAATGTTTATTCAAGATCAGATAATAATTAATTTTTTATTCAAACGTATAAAAATTTAACAGAAATTGGGATATTTAGGCTTTAAGTGACTCAGCATACTAAGAAATAAAACAATTCATAATTTTTTTCATTATAAGAAGTTGTTATTTAAAGTCACTAAAAAATTCAAACAGTTTCCGGAAGCTTTTGAAGGAGGTCTAGTATTATTTTATCAAAAGCACATGTGTTCTTATATTATATTCACATTTACATAGTTCAACGCCAAATTTTCTAATTATAACAATTTGTTTCTCATATAACTACAAATGTTCCCACGTATTCATTAGCATTTAAATAAATTTCCTACTGACGATATAAGTACTATTTTGCTCCAATTGATCGTAGCATTAAAATTCACCTGTTCTTACAGTTCCCTACATCTTATTTTTCAGTCACACTCCCTGTGATATAAAGATTGTTCCTCTGGGCGAAAAATTAAAAGAACTTAAAATATCATCAATGAAAATAATAAATGGCTGATTGTCGGTAACTTTGCGCTAAAATAAGCAGTACGGACTCCCCCAACAGTAAATTAATGCTATTTGAAACAAGTAGTTCTTTTTCTTATAGTATCTATAAAAAAAAGTAAAAGATTTATCGATTGATATGAGAAACTACATATCATTTTTACAGAAAATAGCTTGTGCGTGATATTCTTATGTCTCCTATATGAATTTTTCACAAATCGACCGATATAAATTTCTACTACTAGCGTTCAGTCCTTTGTAATATAAAACAAATAGCAAAAATATAATTCCAAAGTTTTTCAAAACGTGTATCTCAGCTGCTCGTTTTTATCGAGCAATCAGAAATCGAATGGGGCGTAATTAATCAATAACAATCAATTTATGTTCCTACTTATACACAGATTATTTCAACTAATTTACATAATTTTACATAAGTGAACTACAAAAAATATTATTCACTTCTTACACAAATTATGCATAAAATTCGAATGCAATTCTTAAATTTTGCAAGTTTTTTATATTACAAATGAAAAATTCTAAACTGATGTACTATATATTTTTATGCAAAAGAAATACACGGATAGTTATATATACATATATTATTTCAAATATTGGCACAAAAACTTTTGAAAGTTCGCTCCCAAAAGTGGATTCAATGCAATATCCCTAATTTGTGAAGAAACGCGATCGACTATATAGCGTGTTAAACTCGCTCTCCATCATGATGCACAATTCGGTGTATATAAAAGGTAAACGATGATAAACCAGTTAAGTTTTTTTTTCCAGGACGATTTCAATAATTTATGATTGAGAGAGCCCTGCGCACACAGTCGAAAATCTATCACACGGTCTTGCGCAAAAGCGAAATATAAAAGCATCTGGGTCAATTTTTCTCCGTGCGGTCTCTTCGAATAAATTAAAATCGTCGCCTTTTTATATATATTGAGATTCGAGGCCCCGCGCGAGAGAAGCGAATAAGGCTCCGTTTAAAAATCTTCGCGCGAATCCGAGCCGCGCAAACAAGCCCCGCGTGTGTCTGTGTGTGCAGCGCGACATCGTCGACACGCCTATACGGACTTTTCGTAACTTTCACCGCGTCTCTCGCTACGAGAATTTTCGCTCGATGTGTGATGTGTTGTTGCTTTTTTTTTGTTTGCGCTCCTTCGATTTTATCCTTATAACCACGGCGACGACTAAAACGGAGTCTCTAAAAATAGATAGATTTCTTGTCAAACGTATGTAGTATTTATTCACAATGATGATCGGCAAGCCTTAAAGAGTATTTTGTTGCGGGAATAATAAAAACTGAGATATAAACACATTTACTCGTAGAAAATGGTTTAGTGTATGGCGGACAACCGCGATGATGTCACAATTCAATGCGGAACGCATATGTCACTATGTGATTTACATATATGTTTACCGATTCGGATTTCTTTTTAAAATCTTGGCAAAAAGTGCAGTGCTGTAGTATGCAATAACGCACATTCATAAATTTAACTCTTGACGGATGATAAAGACACTCTTTATACTTATTCGGTTCAACGAAAGTTACAAGATTATTATAAACGCATTTAAAATCTAAGCGAAAATATTTCAATGTTATAATATTGTTTTATGGATCTATAGCAGAAAGCTCTTGCGACGCGTCATCGTTCAACAGCTATATCGCCATCAATCAGTCCCGCGATTCACTAAAGAAATATCGTTTTACGACGTGTTTCTAACCGCTCCAAAAGAAGCGCTCGCATGCACATAAGCCACAAACTAAATCACTTATAATAATAATTATAACCAGCGACGCCGCTTCGCCATATAAGCTCATGCACATATTTTCCCAAACGAACGTATTTTCCTCAATCGATCATCTTTCGCGTCTTACATAAACGTTCCAAAGTGTATAAGTGTACCCAAGCACGCGTTAGCTCGATCAATATAAGATTTCATTTTTTTATAGTACAATCTTCCTTTTATACAAGCTATATATATATATATATTCCCCGCTGTACACCGTCCTCCGAAATTAAGCCCACTTATGTAAAACACAGCCCATTAAGCTCTGCAACAGTTCTCCGTACTCTTATGGTAACAAACGATCGCGTCCGTATTATATATAAAAAAAGCCGTGACTTTTTACGTACATATATATATATATATATATATATATACACGAGACGACGCATCAGCGGATCAGCCTCATTACTCGTCGCGAGTAAAAGAGAGTCGAGCCGAGCGTGACAATTTGGAAGGCGCGGGTTTTTCGGGCATCTTTACAGTCGGTCTCGTTAGGGCCCTTGAGAACAGCTCGCGTGGGTGTGTGCATGTCTATGTGTATGTGTGCGTGTATAACGCCACGCTGGGAGGAAAAAGTGCGACCGAGAGAGGCCGAATTTACGCGCGTGGGTCGCTACACACGTTATATATATGTGCGTTGTCGGCGCGAGAGAAAAAACGAATTCAATGAGAGCTGTTTAATGGGCCGATCGCCGTGATGTCCTGCCCACATTAAATGCTGCTGCTGCTGCTGCTGCTGTTGCTCCGCTTCCTTAGCCGGAAAGACAGACAGAGAGAGAGAGAGAGAGAGAGGCTTGAACTTGAGTAATTTTCATTCATTCGTCAATTCCTGATTTATACTTATAGGCGATATTGCGTTATATGACGCGCGGATATCGTTCGCTACGATGTGTAAACGGACTAGTGTATACAGAGTTTCTTGCTATGCATATAAGGCGCAACGGAGACTGGGACTGCGAGAGAGAGAGAGAGAGAGAGAGAGAGAGACGTGGATTTTAAGCGTGTTTATAGCGCGGATGTTTTATAGATACGGCTCGTTGCGGAGGTAGATTCTAAGTAATTATCAAGGATCCGTGCGCCGCGCTGAAACTGAACTGTTGCTCGTGACGAATATAGGTGATCGTGTATTGCGAATACAATGCTTTTTTTGGGACGTGCGTGATATTGTGCACAGTTGTTAATTAGTAGGCAACTTGTGTATGATCCTTTATTTTGTAACTTCTAAAGTTTAAGGATGTAGGTTAGTAAAGTGTGAACACAAAATTGTGGAAGGCTGCGAGATCTTTAACGTTTATATACATAGAACCTTATACGTGAATTTCATATAGCTTTCGTATTTTGATTCTATAAGATCGTGTCATTCACATGGTACAAACAGAAAAATTATTTAGCTTTTGAAATTCTTCTCATCATTAAAGTGATGTCATTTTGATAATGTACGTTTAATTAAAAGTAGGAGTAATGATAAGGGTTTTGCAATGTATACATGCTGCATCCAGCTATCCATTTTTTGTACAAATATAGTCTTAGTAATTTGAAAGGCAGTTTCATATAAGCACACATACAATATAATGGAACAAGTAATATGAAAGGTATTAAAAAAGATAAATATAATAACACTACAAAAGCAATTTTCACGACTCCATTTTCGTATCTTTATGGATAGCCATTAGCATGTATGTCGTTTATTTAAGCATTGTAGCTGAATGAATAATCACGTCATTTGAGAATTGTACTATTTTTTAAAATACGATAATACGTAGATGGTTAAGTTTGACGAAGCCATTTCGTATAATCGTGTATTTTAAAATATTATGGAGCATATACTACCGCAGACTCTATGCAAATATAAAACAAAAATGTAATGTTTATGCATAGTTTATATCTACACGAAAACGAAAATTTCAAAAAGCATTGCTTTCTTTAAAAAAAAGCATGAAAGTTAAAAAGATATCTTTGTTTACGTTTATATATTGTCTCTCAAAATACTTCCTTTTGTGTGTTTTGTCTTAAGAGCACATTACAGTTACAGTATACATAATATACAGATATACGCAAAGAAACATCTTGTCAACCACATTCGAGTATAACAGGCACAGCGTAGAACGCATATAGTCCACTTTCAAAAATGACAATGAAGTTTTTTGGCCTACAACTAAATGTAGAAAATAATTACATTTCGTTGTAGACCTTATAAAAAGCGAATAAAAATGAAAGAAAATATATTGCAATATAGAATTTAAAGTGTTACCAACGGAGATTGATTTTTGTTAGCTCAAATTTTAAAGGAAATTTCCAGCTCATGAATTTATAAAAACATTGTATAATAATTTTCTTTTTTTTTTCAATTACTCCAGGATAAACTTGCCTTATATTTCGGTTGAGATCTAAAAAAATGCACCATTTTTCGTATACAATTAACAGTTTTATATTACTGCACAGAATTATTATACTTTCTTCATACAGTATCGATTTCCTATATAAACGGTTATTTCCAAACCGCACGAAGTAATTATTTAAAGATAAAATTCTCTTCCTGTAATATATCTTAATTCACATAAACGACAACAATTACGGCAATTAAACCGCTCCGAATTAAGACATTTTTGTTACGGTACATCGTCACTCCAGATACTTTTCACATATATAAATATATTCTCCCGACCGTCCACATATACAGGCATAATTAAAGAATTTTATATATATACGGCCTCACAATAAACACAATCCCTCTATTAAAATTCCGCTAAAGCGCGACGCGCAGTCGTAAGAAATCACTTTTTTTTTCGTCCTGCGCCTGCACCACTGCACCGATTACAAGACACACAGCATATTCGCGTAGTGTGCAATCTCACCATCAAAAATAACAAGAGAGAGAGAGAGAGACATGTCGCAAGAGATCCCTGGAGTTTCAAAGTACGTATAATACGTATACACAGGTCGCAACGGAAACAACATGTATATATAGGTGTGCACACGCGAGAGAGAGAGAGACAGGCATCGGGATGAGTCAGAGATACACGGCACATATAATACCTCTTATATATATATAGGAGGGACTTTCAGTGCGCGCCTCGATCTCGTCGTCTTTCTCGTTCGTATTTAAACCGCGAGTCCGATCTCCCATAGCGAGTTGCTTATACGTATACGAGCACTGCTTTAAGAGGACGATACCATTTACGGCAGCTTGCCGATTCGGGCACAGCTCCTTTTCGAATCTCCCTCGATCTCCTTCCCCTCCTCCTCCTCTTCTCTTTTCTCAAGTCGCCCGAGAGAGCTGCTGCAGCGCGAGAAAGCGGTCGACTCTCCTCCCCCCCTCTTCTCTCTCTCTCTCGACAATTCTCGCGCTATCAAAATCTTGGCCTCGATATCATTTCCAAGTTGGTCGCCGCTGTGCCGCGCGCTGCATTTGGAGCCTATATGGGGTTTTTATGTAAAACGATGCCGCATATATATATATGTGTATGTGCCAGAATTGCAGGTTTCGTTTGCCGATGCACGCGTTTTCTTTTTGTATATGTAACTATTGCTTCACATAGATACAAATATGTATTATAAGAGGATCACTGCTGCGGAATTGAAGGATTACTGTATATTGGGTATAATGTATAGCGATGCGATGCGATGGACGAGTGTATAGTGGTATGGTTCTGGATGCTGAATTTTCGGCTTTTTTTATTGAATCGAGCTGTAATTTGATTACGAATGGATCGATGGCGCTTGTTTGTTCATTAATTGAATTAAAAGTCTCCAATGCACTAAAATGGGTTGTTGGTTGACTATTTTTTAGCACTTAACAACTGATATTTAATACAAATATAAAATTCTTTTTATTCGCGTTGTTGAAGTTTTCTATATTTATTAAAAATTATAGATTTTTTAATTAGAAGATCAATATATCTATATCATGTTTTGTCACAGACTGATTGTAATCATTTGTATATTTGAGTAACCTTGGTACTGATACTCAGCATAAGTTGTTAAACGTTTATTTGAAGATGTAATTACAAGAAATGATATAAATATAGCCCTTTAATCACTTTCTTTCATGATGCAAGATTTATAAAGATAAGTGACGCGTTAAGCTTGACATCTTATCATTAATAAAAGGTTAAAGAATCTACATTAAATATATATACAAACTAGTTCAAAGTGTAAATGTGTTTGCAAACACTCGAGGAATGTAAATTATTTTTACACTTACAGATAAGTGAAGTTTCCAGCTTGACATTGTTTTTTTGTAGAGCGTCCTTAACATTGTTATATCTGCGGTCGAATAGTAGCTTCATTAGCATATTTTTTCCATCATCGTGTTTCAAGTCTGCGCTTCGTTCGTGTGTCTAAATAGAGACTTTTTAATTCCGCGATAAATCAAGATTGAAAAATAGAATTCGCGGGTATTTTCTGAAAAATAAATCTTCGAGGATGACGTCACCTTTTTTCTAAAATGACCATATATCCTTTTTGATCCTGCGTTTCAGGTTAAACTGAGGCAATTTAATTAAATGCAAGAGACGAATTCTTAATTTGATGACATAGTAGGTTACTTTATTTACTTAGTCACTATATGTATATAGAATTAGTTTTTTGTCGAAGTAACTTATAAAACTCTATTTCGTAATAAATTATTAGAATAATATTTATTTTTGCTAGTAAGGAATGTTTATTACAAGAGAATGAAGTTTAGAGGAGAAGGAAGCATACTTAATAATTTATAAAAGAAAAGACACATTTATAATTTTAAATAATGTCATTTGTTATATTATTTTATTAACGTAACGTTTATTTTAAGAATTCTAAATTCAACATTTTGATAAGTATGAAAAAGAATACGGGTTATATGTATTGCGATGTCATCGCAATTAAAATGGAACAATTATTAAAATTTTTTTTAGTTTAATTAATAAAATTACAGGTAAAAAAACTATAAAAATGATCATAAATAATCATGCATAATTCAATTTAAGGTATAGTAACAGTTTAAGAGTCTAAAACCGCGAAAACACGCATAAACAAAAAGTGACCTCATCGCCTCCATTTATATGACTCAAATCTCCACGAAGTAAGTCAGCTGTGCGAGAAAAAGTAAATACCCGCAGTCCTATAGCAAAAAACACCTCACCGCAGTACATAAAATAAAAAAAAATTCACACCTACAAGGGCTGTTTAAAATTCACTCGATTACATGGTACCTATTGAATTTATTTGTAAAAAAGAAGTTTTAATTTAGAAATATAATTTACACGTTAAAAACGAAAATTAAATTGTTTAACAACTAAAAACAATGCTTAAAAAATGTAACTAAGTCATCATACCGTAGCTAAATATTTCAGTACCTTTCAATTAATTTATATATTATAATAATTGATTAAAAACGAAAGAATAGAATGGAAAAGCGTGTACAATAAACTTACAAAAGCATTTCGCATTCAATACGCGTCCTTTAATCATTTTCCACGAAACTCCGGTAGGCTTACATAAATGATCATTACACGCGAAATCAATAAACTCGTTATAGAGCCGAAAAACGTGACGGCGCGGGAAGGACACGCGGCCGAATCAGCCCCTGGTATTCCTTACATTTATAATAAAACATTATATATACACACAGCAGCAGGTCGGAAATCGATGGGAATAAAAGTAGGGGGCGCAAAATAATACAAAGCTGCAGAACAAACGATATAGAACGAGTTATGCTTTGACAGGTAGAATTTCGTCTGAACCATATAACACACACACACGCGCGTACAAATTCAATCGCCTTATACCATATCACGGGCTTCCAAATGTGTATACACGCGCTATAGTCGGGGTTGCAACGAGCATAAGGGTGCACGAAAGTGAGAAAGAGTTACCGTGCGCGTGTGTGTGTGTGTGTGTGTGTCTGTCTGTCCGTATCGCGGAAGTAGTTAAAGAGAGGGAGAAAGTTGGGGCGACACGGTGCTCGGCTGTCGTCGACGACGTCGTCTCCACTGGTCTCTGCACGGCTCGTCATCGCCGCGGCTAGATCAATAAATACGAGGCGAGGCGAGCCGAGAGAGAGAGAGAGAGAGAGAGAGAGAGAGAGGAGGGACACGTGCCGCACGCGCGCGCCCCTCCGCCCAGAGCATATACATATAGGTATATACGAGACTGCGGGACAGTCTGCGAGATAACGGAAAAAGGAAGGAAAGAAAAAAAAAAATAATTCACAGCGGCGCGAGTTTCCCTCACCGCGCACCACATCAGCGGGCCTGCACAGAGCGGGTTATTGGGTATGCGCGAGGTGCACACTATACAGATATACACGTAGACCTTGTTTCGGCAGTACTATACCCCCCGCACCAGAAAAGAGGCAGTGCCTATGTAGCCGCGACTCGTACAATGCGGCCGTACACATATAGTCGCGTGATTCGCTTCTATATAGGTAGGCTGTGTGTAGACCGATCGATTCCCTCGACAGAGCCGAGTATATATATGTATATTGAAACGCCGTGGCAACCGCTCTGTACTCCTGTTCCCTTCGTGTGGGCCCATGCGACGGATAGCTGCCCGAGATACTTTATTCTATATATATATGGGACACGTGGGTCGTTCTCGTCGTCCTTTTTTCCGTTTCAAGGGTGGAGTTTCGGTGTATATGGATATAGAGAGAGTGGACTGGTGGGTTCCGAAGAGGATATTTGTACGCGTGCGCGAGTTTTATACTGCTGCCGCAAGGACCAAGAATTTTCTTAGGGATTCTATTATATATATACGCATTCTTCTATTCCGTTGCTATCTCGATAAAGGAATGAGGTGGATTCTGAGATGTGTGAGAGAGAGAGAGAGAGAGAGAGAGAGATAGACAATGATGTACAGCTTCGTTTGATCTGATTTTTCCGTTACTTCCATTCTGTTTGCTGCGTCTGGATGGATATTTTTATGTTGGCGAATTTATTCAGTCTGACATCTCTTTCGATTCGAACCCAGGATAGAATACATTTTATTTGTCTGTCATCGTGAACGTAAACAAATTTTTATCGTCGACTTGAGCAGCTGGTTATTGATTCAATGGCATTGTTTTGAAGTTAGAAGCCATTTTCGTTTAAAAGCATCAGCAATATCAACCAGCGTTAACAGAAAATCAATTAGTTACAATTTAGTTTCAGCGAGTAATCAAGTCTGTAAAGCTAAACGCCACTCGACGGTAGACACATACATAATTAGTTAGAACAGACGAACCATCCATGACATCTCGTTAATCCAAGCATTGATTTCGAGCAGCTTTTAAATTTACCTATTATATTCACTCGTAAGCTTCATTCTCAACGAGCCATCAATTCGCAATCTAAAAAATCTATCCTCATTGCGATCAATTTAGTCGAAACAGTTTCGAGGCTGCGCTTCGTTCAAGTATTTCAAAAACGCTCGAATTACAACGCATTGTAGCGAATATAAAAATCAGATCTCGTGGAATTATTGTCGAAGCACAGACCGGGACGAACTGAATAAAGCCGAGGCAAATTTGCTCGAATTCGTATGATAATATATGACACACTGATGTGATCGCGGTGCAGCCCAAAAACGTCAGTACAACGACGATTGTCTTGAATTTATCCGTCTTACACACAGGCGAACACGCACACATGCTTGCAGAGAGGAGACGGATTGTCGACCTAAAAGCGGGCATGATGTCATTGTCACTGCTCTCCACGAGCGCAGAACAATGGGCAATGAGATAATAAGCCGAGCGTATCCTCTGGATATATTTTCGGTGTCCTGCAAGCCAGCGACTCGTCTCTTTCTCTCTCTCTCTCTCTCTCTCTTTCTCTTACGGCGTTGCGCAACAATGAGAACGTCGGCCAAGTAATACAATATATTTGATAGCGTCGCTGCATAAACTACAGTTTGATAAGTTATTTCCTTTTACTCCCATCGGTTCGGACTTTATAGATGCGCAGTGTTCTTTTACAGCGCGCGGAACTCTCTTAATGCTCTCTCGCTCTTACGCAATTGTGCTATATGTATTATGAGCTACTGGGTATTCGAAACGATGAGTGCTTTGCTACCGTGTTGTATAGAGGAGAGTATTTTTGTTATTCTTATGATTATGACAGAAGATTTGCGTAAGTAAAGTGTTTCTTCTGTAAAATAGTTCAGCTTGACATTATGGTGTTATTTTTCTGTTCTCGAACTTAATAAATGTCTCGTATAAAGAAATGGTACGGATAAAAGAAACTGTTTATTGATCGAGGATGAGCATACTCACGTTTTTACTGCCTTCCTTTGACGTTAATTAAAAATTCAATGGATTTTTCAGGTAAGAGATGCTTGAATAGTAAGAGTCTATTTTTAACTTTCAAGTCGATTGCCTCTTGGGCGAGTCATTGAATCTGAATCCGCGTTAGTTCATTGCAACTATTGTAATTCGTAAATATTCCTCTGTAAAATTAAAAAAATGAATTAATCAAATAATATACTTATTTATTTATTTGCAATATATTAGAAATAATTTAAATGTTTTAAGTATTTTTCATATACCTATTGTATCTAATTCTGTGAAGAGTAAAAAAGAAATAGATTCGAAAAATTGTAGAGTATCTACTTATAATCAATATTCTTGAAAACTCGTACAACGTATTCCTTAAAAAAAGCGATTTAAGTTATTTCTTCATGCAGTAAAATGATCCTTTAAGGAATGTCATTTTTAGCAAGCACATCATCACGACACTTATTTTTCAGTGTTGAGAAGTAAATGTACATTCTTACCATGCAGTTGTTTTTAAGTACTAAATAAGCCCATTAAGTGAATT
This sequence comes from Megastigmus dorsalis, assembly GCA_900490025.1. Classification (NCBI taxonomy): domain Eukaryota; kingdom Metazoa; phylum Arthropoda; class Insecta; order Hymenoptera; family Megastigmidae; genus Megastigmus; species Megastigmus dorsalis. The sequence continues at coordinate 30,945 of UELU01147451.1, forward strand.
ACTGGTGGGTTGAACGAAAGATTAAATTTCTTTTTTTTTTGTAATAAAGAGGTTATTATTTTTATGTGATTTGTGTGACGTCATTAGCACGAAATAAAGAAACTCATGTGGCCATAAACTAAGAAGATGAACTCGAACAATAAAGTGAGAAGTTCTGCCTCGTCTTGAAAGAATGTGGTTCAGTATTTGATCCACTGCAATTACTCATTCAGCTGATTTTTTGCAATCGTGGTATGAAACACTTTTGCCGTTAAAACTTCAGCAGAGGAATCCCTTAAAGGGATTCCAGTGTATTACATATAGAACTGAAAATAGGTAATGTAATTTTCAGAATATAATACGTTATTACTTAGATTTGTACGGTTAGATTTTCAAGCTAAGGGTTTAATTTTTGATATACTTAAAAAAAGTCATTCATTTCATCATAAAGCTTTTATGTTACTCACTCGAAAAATGTTCTGTGAAAACCATTCAAAATTTAAGTACCAATCAAAATCTACTTCCAGTACGTGATTGTGCAGTTATGGCGATAGGTGTGAAAAACCAAACATTGTATCTTTTATTCATATTCTTTAGCAGATAATAAAAACTTTTTTCATTTATTGACTATGCTTCACTGAATATAAAATATTTTATCATATATTTAACAGTAATCAACTAATAATTCTTGACCAACTTCATTAAATTCATCCTTTCAACTTCTTATACAGCAAAAATATCTTATGTAAAATACAGTTATAAGCCGAGCTAATTAGCGTAAAATTATATTTTATATATAAAATTATTTCATCATTAAGCGTGACTACATGCTTTTAGCGAAAAAAAATGAAAAAAACCTGAGAAACTCTCAAACGTTACACGTATATAAGTAACTCGCGCAAAATATAGACCCTCGGTTTCTACTTTTAACCATCCGCAGTGTAGTCGTAAGAGGAAAAAAAAAATTCTAACAGATACTTACAATCAAGATACTCCGCTGAAAGCATGCCTTCGAACTAACATTCCATCGGTTAATTAAAATAAATAACCTTTTAAAATACGAAAAACATGGTTAACCCACTCTTTAAAAGCTTGGAGCAACAAACGAAAACGTATCGCTCGTACCATTTCTAAGCCAATGGATTTAACACGATGGAAAAGAAAGTCCATGCATTGGCATCGATGCGCAAAGGCATAAAGCAACCTCTCGCGTCCAACGATCCCCAGAAAATTCAGCTCCGCCTATAGCGTATATTAGAGAATCGCAAGCGCTGCGAAAGTGCACGGCTGCAGCCAGAAGAAGAGGAGAATGCACTAAGGCATCCGCGGCAACGTACATATACATATATATTCTAGCCGATAGTCCTCCACGCTTCGATCCGCCAGCTCGCGTCCGGCACCGTTAAGCGCTCGGCGCTCTGCGCGCGCCGTTAAAACGTGCCTCTCTTTACACACACACACACACACACAGAGAGAGCTTATACACCGCTTGGCTGCCTCTTCTCGAAGTAGAAATGATGCAGCCTCGCGAAGAAGCTGCTGCTGCTGCTGTTGCTGTATCGCGTGGATATATAATATCGAGCGACATTCCGCTCTTCGACCTCTTCTCATCGGCCGCGAGACTCCATTAATTGCGCACTGCTGCTGCTGCTGCTGCTGCTGCTGCACCACTTGCAATTACCGACTCTCTCTCTCCCTCGTTTACATATGCATATATGTTTACCTTAATTGCTTTATATTACGGCGATGACGCGCTCGCGTTTCGCGATGTGTATACCGAGCTTTTTTTTTTAGTTGCGAAGCTGGCTTTCTTTCGGGAGAAAAAGGTCGCTTTTAGGAGACTTTTGCGTGTGTGTTGATGCGCTCTCGTTGTTATATGGGGTATATGGGCGTTAATGAGTATATGGCTGGTGTGCGAGCCGATGTGCAATTAAATGATTTTCGCTTACGCAACTCCAAGTGTAACGAGGACTTTTGCCAAGCGGTTTTATGCCTTTTCGAAGGAGAGACTTTATTGTTTTTTTTTTGTTTTTCTGGTGATTTTGGTATATATGTGTAATAATAATTTCATTAATGGTTCGTTAATGCAATCTGTGATATAAAGATTAAAAACATAGACATCGCACATATACACACGCGTGTAGTCAATCCCGAAAACGATCGATGAATATTAATTACGCGAATTGATGAATCTTCTGTAAATCGGTGTTGCATCATCGTTACGCGTTTACGATGCCAATTTGCTAAACGGAATATCAGCACTTCCCACGTTTTATACTATACATACAAATGTATTGGGTGTTAATTAAATGAGATCATACGGGTGAAATTTATTGTTATTATGTATTTACACATGGTCGAGCTTGTGGAATGCCACAATTTGAATACTTGCATTTGAATTCTGGTTACTCTGTTTTAATATATATATTCGTGTGTGTGTGTTTGTGTGTAAGTTGATATATTTCTTTTTATATTTCAGCTTGTCCAATCCAGTTTTCATTTCGATTAATAATTATTATCAGTTATATGCGCTTGAAAAAAATATTTACGCGATCAAATGTACATTATAACCATTGCGTCAGGTCCGAATATTTTTTGGGATACATTTTATTAGGAAATCCAAAGCTGATGCTGGGTGACATTATAATTTGTATAATTTGTATACTTTTCAAGGTTTTCTACTTATTATACATACATTGATGTATTAACGCCCGACGTGACACCGTTGCCACTCATAATTTCGCATACTGAAATATTTTGGACAAGGCTCTCGAAAGTTCGAGTGTATATAATGAGAGTATATATACGCGGAAAAAGAAGCGCTTCTATAGGACCTTTGCATTAAATTTTTGCATCCATTCCCCCTCAAAATCACTTGCTGGTGTTCGACAAACTTACCAGACACTGTATATACTTTGAACCCTTTCCATACAGTTCCACTCTCTCGCTGGGCTCCTCTCTCTCTCTCCGCACCTTAAAATAAAGCGCCAGGCGAGTATTGCCGCAAATGCGTATATCATGCTCGGTGCTGTACAGGTATACTACATAGTCGCCATATAGTCAGCGAGATTATGCCTTACACACGCACACACCGACAGACAGAGGGACACACGCACGTGCACGAGTGTATGAAACAGGCGAGTTGTATATAGTACATATGAGCGAGCGAGAGAGAGAGAAAGAGAGGAGAGGCCAGGAGATCGCGAATTTTTCAGCTCGGAGCGACGCTGTGTTCCATACATATAAGGTAACACGAGCCGCGAGCTCGAGAGCGAGACATACACACACACACACACACGGGAGGAAAGAGACGTATAGTCGTCGGCGCCGCTGCCGACTGCAATGCGTAATCCACCCTGTTTCTACCTCCTCTCTCTCTCTCTCTGTCTCTCATGTCTTGGTTTCCTCGATCTCGCGAGATTTGTATAGGAGGTGCGCTCACGGCGGATATATCTTGCGGGCTTATGCGTGCGCTTTTTTTTTTTGACGTGCGCATTCAGCTCGTTTTCGAATGTCATGTAATGTACGCGCGCTACCAATAAGGAGAAGAAGCGCGTCGTGCGGTTCGGATACTCATTTTTTTTTTCCTTTTTGCTGCGCCGTTGTCGATGGTTTTGCACTGGTATATTATACAATTTACAAATTTACAAATAATTTTATTCTGTATAAGTATGTATAAGTTTCATTTTATTAATATATAGCGAATCTCCGATTTCCGTATTGTACTCCTGGTGAAAGATATATATGAATTAATAGCATGGAATTTACACCAAGTCGTAAATCTTCCTTTTTCCGTGCTGCTAGTCAACAATGCCAAATAAGAACAAGCCGCAGTGGATTATACACTTATATACAGCAGAAATAATTAGATCAAGCCAAATTATATACAGGGGGGAAACTACGTAGTGCTGTAGCTCGAGGCCATTAAAGCACACGCATATCACCGAAACATTTTTCTTACCGGCCAACATTTCTATATACATTATAACATTAAAGAACTCGCCGATTCGTCTAAAAATCCTTTTTAACAAAAAAAAAAGGAAAAAAAAGAGGGAAGTAGAAGGCAAAGTGGTATATACAAAAGGACACGCTGTAATAATTGTCTAAAACCATAATTTAGCGTAATTTCTTTATTCGTTCCCTTATATATATATACATCCGAGTACTGCACGCAGATGTGCATTAACGTCGGCTCGCAAACTTGTCGCTCTCGCCGCGAGAGAGAAGAGCGACGTTCCATAATAACGAGAGAGAGAGAAAGAGAGATAGAGTGGAGCAGAGCAGACAAGCATAGCAGAGCGGCATAGCAGAGCAGCACGCATACACACACGCACGCGGAATGCGCCTTTCCGCGTTTATTTGTCGCGCTACGTCGGAGCTTCCAAAGGCGGGCGTGACGCTTCTATATATGCGAGAATCGCATTATGTTCCAGGGCTGCGTTTCATCTCTCTCTCTCCCTTTTCTGCACTTTAATTCTCTCGTTTTCATCCGCGACACTGGAGGAAAAAAAAAGAGTATATTCTACTTGGTGGCATCTTCGCGTACTTTTCTCGAAATAAAGCGATTCGTTTTTGAGGGAGAACACGCCGCGTCCGCGTGTCTGTTTGGCTAAAGCGAAACGGTCTTTCAGAGTCTGGAGAAGATGGGCGATGTACTCGGGATTCGTTCATTGCCTCGTTACGCCCGAGTGTTATACCAACTTATATATAAATAAACGTTTTAACGTCCGAGTTGCGTGATTGCCGTATAATAAGCTCTAAAAATAAATGTATATATAATGGCGCACTGTGTCGAAAACGAGTTGTGTGTCGAAATAAGTATATGGTGCGTAATGGGTGTATATATACTGTTTGGAAAAAATTTGATTCTACACAACCCACACGACTTGCGTATATCGTATCTTTCCGCAACGATCGAAAGCTACTTATTTTATTGCAGTTCTCGTAACAATAGTTCGTACGTTCACTATATACTTGAAAAAACAAAAACCACCGTGCCTATATATAGCAATCGCTTATACGAAGATGTATTCACAATGTGCTAATCGCAACGAAAGCAGCTAATTACAACTTTACCTGTAAAATTTGTTATAAAAGTATAATGTGGGCGACGCGGGATGGATAAAATATAGTGTTGTTGCCACAGCTCCAAAGTGCAAAGGTATTTTTCGCACCTCGCTATCGCTGCTTCTCTGGTCAAAGTCGCACCGATCGCTTCTCGTCGCCCATAGCTTACGCAGCCTTTTATCAAGTGCATGTTGATACGTATGTTTTTCTTAGATTAGTCCCGAGCCAGTCGTGTAGATTGAATCATAAATACTTAGTATTGTAATGCTCGTTAAGGTACGTGCACGTATTCTTCAGCTCATAAAGGTGTGCGATACTATATATATATATATATAATAGCTCTTATCTTTTAAAAGTGGGTATTACAATATTTTCTTGAGTAAATCTTACGAAAAATAATTTGATTTTCCATTCATCTTTCATTTAATACGTTTATTATGCAATGTGCAATTTATGAGAAGTCAGTAAATAAATATACTTTTATATTGAGCGTTGAAATTTCAAAGAGACGATCAGTTTTAAGCAAATTTATTGCACTTCTTTTTAATGTAAGAACTTGTACGTTAGCTGGATTTCATTGAAAAGTTTAAATTATTTACAAACTTGTTTATATTTTAATACTTGCGTTTCGTACAAACTTATATTCTACGTAATCGGTGCACTGCACAAAACAATTCTCATAATAAGTAAAACATCAACTTGCGCAAAAAGGAAACATAAAATGACTTGACAAGTATTTTTTCCAACCTATGAATATTCAATGAAAAACGTAACATGTATAAATAACATGTATACCTTTGTAAAAAAAAACTTGCTAAAATAATTATTTTTTTGTTTGTTACAATCGCGAGAGTTTTTAGTGTAGGTATATATATAGAAGTGGGCAGATAAGGTAGTCTAGAAATCAATAATCCCTACCGTATAAAAAGGCGGAAGAAACTGTATCGGTATACACATTAAATAATTTACTTAATACTCTAAAGTTTGCTTAAAAAAGCAATAGTGTATAAATGAATATATTAAAATTAACATCTATATAGAAATTGTTAGTTTCGTAATAAAAGTACATTATTACCTGTCGATCAAAACTGTGTTATTAATACGTAAACATATGTCACTATTCTATATTTGACTAATTAAAACTGCACGATTGACTGGATGTTCTTCGAAAAATATCTCGACCTTGACTACATATTCAATAACAAAATTACTTCAGCAGTAATTCAATAAACACGTGTATATCATACGAGCTAAATAAAACGACAATTTAATAATCACACATTAGCATGGTAAATTACCGCAATGACATTCTGACTATACATATCCGTACTTATGGAATGAAACAATTTTTTTTAATCCACCGAGTGTGTAAATTTATTATTTAATTATTTAATGTAAATATTGGAATACATGCTTAATCTGCAATAAAAACTTTTAATCAGACGTAATTCCTTCCTGGCCATAGATAAAAAACATTATGACTCGCCTAAAACTTCACCTCCAAATTATTAATTCCTCTAATGACATTTTCAATACATAACGTCAACTCACAATTTTTCAGCATTCATCGCATGTGCTCTTTCATATATATACGGAAGCCTTTACACTTGAGGGCAAACTTTTCAATTATTCATTAGAAAAGTATAGCTAATCGAAATCCTCGAGAACCTTGAACCTGCCAACACCCAACAACAGCACGCAAATTCATCGCTGCGATAATTTCTTCCTTACTTCATCGCATATATATAAATACATTATATAATAAAAAACATAAAGAAAAAATTGACTTTAGAGCAGGGAGGAGTAAAAGCTCGGTAGGGCAGCGATTAAATTCTTATCGAATTCGGTATCTTCGAATTGTCCCGTAATAAAAGAGCTCGTACGCGAGCACAACAATAGCGTGCGAGATGCCCAAATCGATTTAGCGAGCTGGGGAAGCGCCGCGCGCGCGATGATTCTGTCGCCCGGCGTGTACACACATATTCTGGGCATTGTATATAGTCGTGCGAGACACACGGCCGGTGAGTCACATATCGACTTTCTTCTCTCGTCTCTCTGCGTGTATATACATGTGCCTTGCGCTCTATGGCTCTGCGGCTCTGGTGTACGTTATGGAAGTAGAGTCGATGTGCTCTCGACGACTCGCAATTTTCTCTATATACGCGCATGACGCATAGGTACATACGCGTGTGTACTTAGGCGAACGAGAAGAAGTTGAAAATAAAATTTCTACAGTTTCACTTTTTGAAATGTTAATTTGTACCGCATCCAATGCTTATTAAAATTCGCAGTGGCACGAATGATAAAAAGTAGAGCTGTACCGCTTTTTACGAGATGACATCTTTTCATACAAATCCTGCAGTGCATTGTGTAGCTGCTATATATGTAGATTTTATATGTGCTTTTTAGATGACGGCAACAATGCAGCATTGAAGCTCGCTCACTTTGTTCTCTCGATTCGATCGATACCGAAAGCTGGAACAATTTTTCTGAAAATATTGAATTCCTAGGCAAAATATTGGTGCGACACATCCAAGAATTTCATTGATGACTTTTACGCACTACTTTTACACTATACCCAATTGTCTCGTACAAACAATAGTTATATTATACAAATAATCATCCATTGTTGTAAATTATTTTCCAAATTAAACCGATGAGATACACATGACGTGTAGCGGAGAAGGGAACACGTTAAAAGTACAGTTTCGACGAGTGCTTTTTACGGTGCAGTACATTCGGGGAATCGCATTTGCCGGCGCCAAAAGCGAGAGGGAAGCGATGCTCACCGGCGAGACATAAAAAGCTATATAGACGGTCAGTGCAGTACACGAGCCGAAGGGAGAAAGAGAGAAGGGTATACAGCAGAGGAGTGAGACATGCGCAAGGGTGGGTGGGGCAACGTTAGAGGGTGAATCATCCCCTTTTGCGGCCAAGTCACCGTCATGGAAAAGCACCTGTATGCATGCTATACTTAGTGGTCGCACGAGAGACTTGACACTGGGGTTGAGAGAGAGAGAGAGAGAGAAGGAAAGATGACTTTCACGCACACACGCGGCGTTTACTGATGTTCTTCATTGATGCCTCCGACGACATTCTAAGCTCGTAAGGGCGCGAATCGCGACTTTTCATGCCCGTCTGCTCTGTGTATGTGTGCGTCTGTGTGTGTATCAGGGGTGGCGCTTTTTTCACCGAAGGTTGTTATGTAAGGCTTGAACGACTTTTCTTTGTAAGCTCTTTATCATCCGGTGTAAGTAAGCACGATGCACGGGTATGAATAGCTTGGGGGGTGTTGCAGAGGGTTGCGGATGCGATGCAAATGCTTTTGTGTGTAGCCTCGCGTTAAATGCCATTCTGACTGATAAATTCATGACACTGTAGTTTGGTGGGATGATTTAAGTGTTGATTACGTTTTTTATGTCAGTCGACGAACTTTTAAATGATTGTGTTATCTCCAAAACAAAAAATTGACATTTTGTGTAGAGTCGATTCCTTTGGAATCAGTTAGATTTGATAACGGGAAATATATAGAATCAGCTTTGAAAGTTAGATAAATTAAAAGGAAATAAATATTTTTTTAGGCCATGGATATTTTTAGATGACGTGTAGATTTGTTTGTTTTGAGTAAAAGAAGAATATCGACGAACTGAAACGAAAATTGACGATACAGAAGTCCATGCTAAACTGTATTCGCAATAGATTTTAATTTTGTAAGACCAGGATGTGTTTCTCCTTAATCAAAAAGTTAGTAAAACATCTATAGCGTGAGATAATTGAAAAAAATTTTTTACGTATACTCTAGAATGGAGTAATTTTTAACGAAAATTTGATTTATATTGTTATAATGTATATATAGTATTACGAAAAAAAAGAAGAAATATATATCTTATTATAAATGTTAGTGACATTAGTGAAAGTATTTGGAAAAAATTGAAAATTTTATGATATATTATTTAATATATTTTTTGATAATTTTTAGCAAACGGGCAAAAACTAATAATATATTTTTATGGCTCCTTTGACGTTTCAATGTATATAATGTCAACATTAATCTTGAATGTAAATATAGCGAAATAAAACCTCTTATCTTTTAAATAACATATTGTGAGCATTTAAAAAAAATACGACTCTCGCACTATTAAAGACTATTCATTTTATCTATACTTGATCTCTTTAAGTAAATAGATCAAATGGAAAATGTGTGTTCTGATAAAAAAGTACTAAAAATTTTTAATATCTGTATCTTTATATAATTTAAGTAATGAGTATATCGAGTACTCCGTCTAGGTATAGTTTATAAGTAATTTATATGAAATTCTTAATACCTTTTTTTATTTTAAACTGGAAGTAAAATAATTTAGTTTTCGTAAAAGGTACTTTTGCTAAGAATTTCTTACGCGTACCTTTTCACATTTAAAAAATAACAGGAAAATATACTACCTAGTTAAAAAGTAACTCGATAATTACAGCGCACATAAAGAAGCACACACGGTTCAGTATAATAAACACAATAATTACTTATGATTGGCGAAATGAATTAATTCGTTCTATAATAATCTAAATTAAAAGCATCCTCCCAACGACCGAACAGCACGAAAATATTAGACAAAAAATGTAAACAAGCAAGTAAATACGCAAATAAACATCAAGCTTCCGTCAAAATATTGTCATTTATAACGCACCAAAAACGAAAAACTTCAAGCACGCTCTGTGAGTCCTACACAAACGGGGCATAGTACAGCCTTATACAGGAAATCTAAACGAAACAATCCCATTTTTAGAGATGCTCGCCTTATAGCTGAACAATCCACACGTCTAAACCTTCATCTCATTTTTTTTTTCTTCCCGGAGCCGAGACGTCCGGAGCTATAGTCGATTCGGCGGAGAGCAGCCTCATCTATAGACTACCGCATGAGAGAGAGAGAGAGAGAGGCACAGGCCGCGCAGTCGATTTATGCCCATCGCACGCACACATGCATACCCTGTGAAGCCGGCATTATAAATTATAACTCTGCGCGAATAGTACAGAGTAGTTTCCTATCCGCGTGTGTGTGTGTGTGTGTTGCGTCTTCGCGCACGAGCAGCTTCGGCACAGCAGCAGCAGCAAGAGAAAGAAGCACATTCTCACCTACACACGGGTCTGAGAGTGAGAGAGTGAGAGAGTGAGAGAGTGAGAGAGGGAGAGAGAGACTGGATCGAACAGTTGGCAACACTGCAGCGCCCGCAGCCTCGTCGGTTCTCTCTAAATCGTCGGCCGTTGCTCGCGACTCGTGGCGGCGACTAGCTCTATACTTCTATAGTCTATACTCTATATACATGCACCGTGCACGTACGCACTCACACAGGCGCCCGTCTCTATAGTTGCTCGGCAGACGGCAGTCGCGCAGCGGCGAGAGAGTGAGAGACAGAGCGAGCATAAAGACAACGAGCACGAGAGAAACAGAGATAGAGGGAGAGAGAGCGCGAAGGAACGAAAGGTTCGAGGCGCGCGGGCGCGAAATTCGAAAGTGGTGGGGGACAGGAGCTCGGCCAATCGTCGCTCGGCGTTTCCACCTCTCCCCTCGCCCCACTTTGAACGAGCCAGGGCTTGAAAATCTCTAACGGACGCGGCGACCGGCGCATATTCGTCTCCTGGCTCTCGCGACGCGCAGAGTTCCACACGCACGAGAGAAGCAATCGTCCAACCGAGGTCGCCACACAGCCAAGCAGCTTTTTTTAATTTATTAAAGAAGTAGCGCCGAACAAACGACACAAGCATCATGAGGGAAATCGTGCACATCCAGGCTGGTCAGTGCGGTAACCAAATTGGAGCTAAGGTGAGTTGGATACCGAAGTCTCGCGCGCACCTCGACGTTCTCCTGTCTCTTTTCCTCTCGCGGGCCGCGGAGAGGCTGAGGCCCCGATCATCGTCGTGATATCTGTACGTTTCATTGCTCGCGGATTCCTCTCGCACAGGCCGTCTCGCTCGACTGCTTTACGGTCTGACTTGTTTAGCGTCGGTTTTCTCGCTCTCTCTCCATAGCTTGCCTTTCGCCTGGCCTCCACGATAGTCAGCGAAAGCGGCGGCGTCGCTTCCTCTTTGTCTCATTCGCCAGCTCTGTATGCTGTGTGCGTGTGCGTGTGCACCAATGCATGTGACCTAGAGATATTCTCGCCACTCCGGGAAAACCGTTAACCGTTCGGCTTGTGCCCCGTATCTCGTTTGTCCCATCATCTTGACCGCCAGCGAATTCGCGAGTACCTTGCATTCTTCTCTCTCTCTCTCTCTATCTCTTCATATTGACGTGGAACGTGAATTCGCACGACATCGGTGAGTTATTCGCAGTGTCACCGACGCGAGGCGCTTTTTTTCGCGTTCCAACCGGCCGTGTGGAATACAATGTACTCTCCGCCCCCTCTCTAATCTCACAATAGAAAGAAAAACCGTTTACGAATTCCGGTCATACGTTGGTGCCCTGCAGTTGAAAAAGCGAGGAGAGCAGGGGAGAGGAGGGCGGCTGGACAGATGTGCGACAGACAATAGAGTCGACGTTTGCGAAAATGGCAGAGCCTCAACGGCCCGGTATGTAATGATCCCGAAGTTGAAGTAAATGCGAGAGAGACTCGCAGGTTGAGGAACTCGGCATGGCGACGCAAAGGGAGAGAGAGAGAGAGAGAGAGGAGACGCGGCGTTCTCGAACTGGCTGGTGATTCGCGCGCGCACTCACCGACGAGGAGAGAAAAAGAAACTTTGTGGCGTTGGCGCGCGCGCGCTCGTGCTCTCTCGGTATATGAGTACCGGCCGGCCGGCGCGCGCTTTTAACGGTTTTTAACCCAAGTGCCCGACCGCCTGCCTCACCCCCATCTAACTTCACTCCGGGTCTATTTCCATCTAGCGCTAGCTATTTTCCCTCCGTACAAAACCGCAAGTTGTAAATCACGGAGACGTCCTTCGACCCCGTGTACACGAACTTAGACTTCACGGTTTGTTTATTTATAAAGTATGATCACACGGAGTGCAATACCTTATTTCTGTCTCTCTCTGTCGCGCTCTCGAGTCGCCATTTTTGTTCGTCGGATGTTGCACAAGTAGTGGCCATCCTGTCTCTTCCAGGAAATCTAACATAATATATGTATACAATCCATGTACACTCGCTTATAAAAATCAATACGAAGTCTTTCTCTCTTTTTCTTTATCAAAAGTACATAGCACGAAACAAGGAGTATATAGCGAACAACAAGCTCTCGTGATAGTGGGTGTGTATTCGCACGATTTCGAGTATGTGTGTGTGCGCGAGGCGAGCGCTCGATCCCTGGGTGTGGCAGCAAGCAGATCTTTCTCTCTCGAGGGCGTCTCGAGCGCGCGCTTGTGCCGTGGGCACACAGGACGTTGCTATAGAACTCTCGTGTTCTCTCTCTCTCGCTCGCTCTTGCGTATAACATGGATTTTATATATATATGTACGTGTACGTGTGTATTATATAGGCGCACACGTATTGCCGGTGTGTTGATGCGGCAACGGCATCGAACGACTGCGCGCGCAGCCTCGTTTTATTATAGCTCCGTCTCTGTCTCGTGCACGCGCCGAGTTCTCTCGCTGCGGTGCTCGGCAGACCGTCGGACACCGGCTTGGCAAATATAATGCGAAAGCGGATGAGGGGAGGAAAAGGCCGGGGCGTTATGGCCACGGCGAAGGATACTTCACTCCTTTTTTTTTCCCTCTTTTTATTCTTGCTGGGTTTTTTTCTTTGGTTGCGTTGATAATGATCTGAGTGTATAAGACGTTGAAAGTAATGCTGGTAACGAGATAAGATCGTTGGTTTGATCGCTATTTCGGTTGGGAGTTATGAGTGTAATGAATAATTGTCGGATGAACGATGATCGGAACTAATGTTGAAGGGTGCAATCACTCCAAAGTAGATGATTATCGAGGAAATGCATTAAACTCTTTGTTATTCTTTATTTGGAACAATTTACACGGGTTAAAAATAGTTTGGAACTAATATCTTTAAGTGTATCATGTCATATATAGATTAGTTTTGAAAAATTCTTGTTAAAAATTAAACTTCGATGAACCAAGAAATTCTAAACATTTTATTGCATCGTACAGAGTATAGTACATCCTTTTCATCGAAGTACTCGTTAAAGTAGCGATTGAAATGTTGTATTATTCACTATGCTTCAACTTCCCCTACGCGCAAACTATAGCTTTATTTTCCTCGGTGGATCTACACTCTTGCTGTTGACTATTGTATTCTCTCTCTCTCTCTCTCTCTCTCGTCCTCCATCGGAATCTCTTTAATTTCTTTCTTTTTTTTTCTTCACGTCATCGTAGTCTTGTATCCTCTCTCTCTTTCTCCTGCCTTGCGTGCCTCGCCTCCTCTTTTTATATACACGGTGCCACGATCGTGATGTACGCCACTATACATCCACAGAGGTTCTCATTGAATCTCTATGGCCTCGCTTCTTCTTCTTTTTTTTCTCCTCTTCCTTTCCTTTCCCCCTTTTTTGTTGCTCCACCTCGTTCCTTCCGATAGAGACGAAGACGAATAAAATTCGTTTTGCTCCCCTGCGCATGCAATTTTAACGCGCACAATTTTAGCTCCGAGCCCCAAGAGCGACAGCAGTCGTGCCGCTGGATTTTTCTCGACCTTGTCTATACCGAAATTCTCCCCCTTTTTTTTGTTTCCTACAGACGTCTTGCGCTTATTTCGTACTGTGTGTGTGTGTCTAGCCGGAATTTTTGACGCAGGTATATAGAGGTTGTGGTGAAGCGTCAATGCGACAGACCGATTATTTTTTTTTTCGTTCTCGTCTCGCTTCTGCTCGTACTTTCCTTTGCTTTGTCTTTGGAGTTCTCGATTGTCTATAGACGATCCGGTAATAGGTAGCGTTTCGCCTTGACGCGACCTTACGACTTATGTATTTTCACGTGTATTAAAGTACGCCGATTTCACCTCGCGCTTAACCGAGCACAGTTTCACTGACATGTGGCATTTTACCTGCGAATATTTCGCTAACAAATATTGCTTCACAATTATTGCGATAATATATCTTTATTGATTCTTTGAAAATTGTTTATGCAGTAAAACGAGGGTTACTTACCTACGCAAAAATGCAATAGCACACACTATATCTGCATATCACGAATAATTTATTGATACTTTTTTTTATTATTTGTTTAGTTTAATGACTAGTTAACTTGGCTCGCCAATACGAGATCTGAATCATAGACTTTTCTAAACTGCTGTCATAAGAATACCATTTCAAGTTCTCATCCGATTAAAAGTTTAAAATTTGAAGCATGCGCTAGTCGTGACGTCACACTGCGCAACTTTTGCCTTGTAATACTTCGGTATCTGGTAAAAATCTTATAAAACGCCTCGACGATTTCTGGTAGCCGTTAATGAGTTCAAAAGTATATACTTGAATTTAAAACACCCGTTGGCACGCCGGAGCAAAAAGGATGCGCTGGAAATTTTATTTTTTGTATTGCATAACTTAAGAAACAATTGACTATTTGATTTACAGTACTATAAATTATTGTTATAAAATGCTAAAATATAATTATTTGAATTCAATACTGTATAGCGTTGAAAAATTTATACAGAGAGAATTATAAATTTGCCCAAGGAAGCACTGACGATCGAACGTGCAAATATTGCCAAGCTCGCACGTGCAATATCGTAGCGATTTTTCCGATAAGGATGGTCAAGCGTTAGACTATATCGACGATTTTCATCGAATAATAGCCATAGCAGCAGCAGCAGCAGTCGTCGTCCGGCAACCGTTAAAAAGATGAAGTAACCGCGCGCGCATCGTCACGCTCCCGCGGCTTTCAAGGATATCCCATCGAGTCAATGTCCGCTGTTATACGCTGCTGCTGCCGCTGCTGCTCCTCTCCTCGCTTCCTCGCTCATACTCTCTCGCCCGGATGCCTTTCCTCGTGAATCGACGAGCCTTCGCGTGCCTCTTTTTATTATCATTTTTTCCCCCCTCCTACCCTCGCGCTTTTTTTTTAATTGATCGAGCGCCGCGCAAGGATATGCCGGAAGATGTGTGTGTCTGTGTGTGTGTGTGCGTGTGTGTGTGTGTGTGTGTGTGTGGGTGTGTGTGTGTGTGCGCGCGGGTTCCGAAATAAGGATGAGAAATGTGCGGCGTCGGCGTGCGCGCGGAACCAAGTAATTGGAAATTTGTACGAGTTTCGTGGGTAATTTAAGTTTTATGAATCTCCTCTCGCGGTTGCCGGAGCGCGCGTGCACGCGGTTGGTTTAGCTCCTTAATTAAAGCCCGAGGGTTTACGCAGGACTGCGCGTCGCGACACGCCGTATTTCTATATAGATTGTAATATCTTCGATATAATCCGTGAGAACTTGAACTTTGGGGTCTGCGATTAAACAATTGCTCACGATGCTCATGGGGGTAATGGACGCGCGCTTGTACGTGAATTATATAACATTTTGTTGAGAGGGAGGAGTCATGGGGTATATAGATGTGGTATTTAGATGCGCTGTGCAGGCACTAAAGCACTGCTTTCTCGAGATGGAATTAAAGTATTCATATATATATATATAAAGCTATGCGCTCTTTACGTGACTCGAGGCACTTGGGCTTATTTCTTGGGAAGTGCACGAGGTATCGAGAAAAGATGAATGCCCGGAAATATACTTTATCTCTATCATTCCTGTCGTCTGAGGCCACTGCACCATGACTGCGCGCGTTTAACGATAAATCATCGCATTTAGCACGTATATAATGATGGATTAGCGCTAAAAATAGAAGTAACAGTAAAAAAAATAAACGATACAAGTCCGCGTGCAGGCGCAGACCCCGAACCATTCTCCATATTACCCTCGAACTTTGGCGGCTGGAGTATAATCGATAAAACGACGAGGCGAATCGGAGGGAGGGAGAAAAGAAAAAGAAGCAGAGCAGCTCGTTCGATGTCTCCAATGAGAAAAGGCCAAAATCGGACGTCCTAGGCGCGATCTGGATGTAACGACTCTGTGTAATGCGGTGATCGCGAGCCGACGCGGGAGTTGCGCAACGATTACGTGCGCGGTCGCGCCGTCGTGGCCATATGCAGGGACGCGAACGGCAAAGTGTCGCGCGCGCTCACACCGATGATGTCTTTGGGACCAAGGACACCGGGTCTTACGCAGCCTATATAATGTATATGTCTATCTCTCTCTCTCTCTCTCTCTCTCTCTCTCTCTCTCTCTCTCTGTCGTCGAGCCCGATCGACTCCGGCCAAATAAAGTCTCGAGATATGCCGTTCCTTTTTTTTTTTCTTTCTGCTTCTCGCGAACGTTCTCTCTCTCTATCTGTCTCTCGACACTTTTCTCGTTTCTTTAATTGTGCGAAAATTCACCATCTCGATAGATGTACAGAGACGTTACACGATGTGTCGCGACTGGTTGGGCTATTTCTTTGCGCGCAAGGTCGCGATGCATCGTTGATAATAATGCGTGTACGTAAAGCGATGTAGGAGACTGACATGCTGATTGCTGACAAACAATTGATGAGATAATCGATGTATACATATAGGTACACACACGTGTTTTTCGATACCGCTGTTTCTTTTGCAGCTCTAAAAGATCGCGCTAAGCTTGATATATAGTTTGATAATCGTCGATGCGATTGTTCAAATAATTGTTGGTAGACCGAGAATATCCAAGGTAAAACGTGGGGTGAGGAGGCAACGAAGGAGGAAACACTTATAATTATAACCTATGGAATTTTGGAATATAGGATACCACCGGCGATTTGTGCAGTTCCCGAGAAATTGTTGGAACGAGCAAAGCGAGAGGAGACAGCGTAAGAAGAGAGAGAGCAGAGACCGTTGTTGGCCCAGGTTTCAGGTCATAAGGGAGGAAGCGTCGCGCAGCTGTTACTCGTTCAGCTGTCGTCGAGGAAATTCCAAAGCCCGACTCTCTCCCTCTCTCTCTTTCTCCTCGCTTAGCAGCAGCAGCAGTTCTCGCGAGGGATTCCGTGTACTATCCTACGTGTAAAACTACTCCTTCGTCTCCTCTTGCTCTCTCTCTATCTCCTCTCACGAAAGACTGTATATTTTCGAACGAGCTTACGGGGGATGCGGCATTAAAACCAATGGATATTCGATGAACGGCATAAAATTCGTTAAATGCGACAATTTGTAAAAAGAAAAGAAGAAAAAGAAATTGCACGAAAAGAGGTGCGATGTGTAATTTTCTCGGGGGGGAAGATGAGACTGTGAGAGAGCATGCAGCGTTGTTAAATGTAATTGTAAAATTTGCATAATTAGAATGTCGCTTACGTCACGCGCGCGCGAGTCATTTATGAATCATATCGCGCGGTAAGCACGACGTTTCCTGCTGACAAATTTTAATCAACAAAAGGCGTTTTTGTTGCTTCTCGAGAATTTGAGCCGTCTGACGAAATTTTATTATAACGTGCCTGGCCTCCATTTGCACGTGGGTTCCCTGTAACGTATATTAGCCGCTGTTCTTGTCACAATTTCATTTTCTACGTGACATCAACGGGGGACAAAAAAAGTATTTGCTGTCTATTGTCGTACACGACTCTATGCTTGATTTGAAACAGTCCATTATCGATATTATATTCTTGAATTGTTCTCAACTAGATTTCGTTGAACCATATTTTCTTCTCATAAAATTTTCGTATATAAATTACTATAAATGGTCTGTGTGCGCATATGCATCGAGTGGAAATACTCGTTTCGCAGCACAAAATTTCTCGACAAACTCGTTTCGAAATTAAACTGATGTGCAAAATTCAATATATAAAAAAAAACTCGCTACTCCAAGGTGAATTCGTTCCACGCATCTTTTCAGAAAAAAAATCTGTAATACCCAATATGAATGACTTTTGAACATATCGGAAAGTGCACGCAAAAATAAAACTGAATGATAAAACATCGCGAAAAAAAAAGGGTACGAGGTACCGTTACAGCTCTCCTTCGGCACTCGCAAAATCTCGCGAAACTCAAAGAAAAAAAAAACCTCCGTCATTTACATATCCTTTCGTTATATATACACACGCGTTTCTTCGTGACGTTCTCGCTCTTTAAACGCCCAAAATTTTATTCCTTCTCACTGGCGCACGGTGTGGGGGCTACGTCAATAATATACAATCCGAGATTCCGGCTCTCTCTCTCTTTTTCCCCTTTCTCCTTTTTATTTTTTAAAGCACGCACACATGCACACATCCACGCCTCCTTTTATTTTTTCCCTTGCTTATGGTCAACGGGTAGCTCTATATATAGCGGTGACATTGGTGACTCACCCTCTCACTCTCCTCTCTTGGCGACGTAATGCATGCTCTCTCACTCCCGGCTCACGTGTGGGAGGAGAGAGAGAGAGAGAGCGGAGGAGTCGCGCACAGCAGGCGTTAAAGGCTTGCCCTCGAGAAAGAGAGCCTCGGGACACGAGTCAGAAAGAAAGAGAGAGAGAGAGAGACAGACTGGGCTTGAGGATGCACTTATATGGGCATCCGTTGTCAATACACCGTCGCCTTTCCATTTAAGATAAGAGAGAGAAACTTGCCTCTCCAGTCGCCCTCCCAGGTGCTGCTGCTGTCGCTGTGAAAAAGGAGAGACATGACTATATTGGCGAAGTTTTCGGGTGGGTGTGTATGTGTGCGCAGGCGCTCGGTGCGCACGCAATCTCAAATCGTTAAAAATTATTCCAGCTGCTGCTGCTGCTGCTGCTGCTGCTGCTGGTAAATTTCATGATAAAAGCTGGAACTTTGCTTTAGCTGGATTTTTCTGAATATTAAGGAGTTTGAAGATTTTCGGAGGGTTTGCGGATTCTTTACAATGGAGTATATGTCTGCATCGTGAACTTGATCTTGAGCGTATTCGGCCTTGAGCGGAAATTAAACTCGAATAGATGTTTTGGAGGAGCGATAACCTTCGCATTTCTATGATCTATAGACAGCCGGTTATGGATAAAGTCTTTGTAGCGATAAAAATAGATCGTGTATGGGCTTCGATGTGTCTCTTCTTTTAATTGAGGAGAAGCCGTTCTGTGTGTTTCTTGATAAAATGTTATCTGAGATTTTCGTGGCGAATGACAAGGTCGTTTTTTTTTCTCTTTGCCTTTTCATTGCTTCGTATATCAATCGCTGCATTTGCGGGGCTCGTTAAATTGACTTATATTGCTCGAAGAAAGTTACGTACATAGAGTTGCGAGACTGGTATAACGTGACTTGCGATTGTTCAAATTCAAACGAATGATCCTTGCTTAGACCTCGCGCAAATGACAACAAACTTTTATGCTTACACTATATAGCAAATGCGGACTTTTCAAAGCAGAGTCGCGGACTTTGATTATATGCGTAAAGCCATTTTCTTTTATTCGAAAGTTAAATAAATATCTTTGTTGTTGTTACATTGTACGTTTCCAGATTGAACGTATAGGTATAATTAAAAGAAAAAAATCGTCATGGATGTTAAAACTTGCACCTTTTAATCAAACTGACAATTTAAACTACGCAAAAACGATTGATCTTAAAATTAAATCTAATCTAATCGTCGGTTACTACTCGTTCCGAAATTCTCAGCGATACTAACACGCGCAAAAGAGATGATTTTCTTATCTGCACCGCGCCATACCGTCAAAAGCAAACGCAAAAGTTGTGTTAAAAACAAATCCCGGAGCCTCGAACGTTCTCCCCTCGAGCAAAGTATCGTCGACGCGCGGAATCACAGAGGAGGATAGAGCAGAAGAGAGTCTCTCTCTGCAGCGCGTCTTGGCGTGCATCGCGAAACGCATCGGTCTGGCAGCAGAAGCAGCAGCTGCCAGCCTGATGCCATATGCCCGGGGATACATATATATATATAGCGGCGGTCGTGCGTGTCCGGTCGGCCCGGGCGGACGCACAGCTCGGTCAGGAGACGCTAATTGGTCTCGATTGCCACTCGACTGCGACTATATACCCATACTACCGGGCCCCTCCATACTGGAAATTGCGGCCATCGCGTTTGCCTCGCGATCTCTTGTGCGGCTCTCTGCGATGCTTCTCTCTCTCTCCGCTCGTTCGACATTAATTCGATAAATGCAAGACCGCCGATCATGAGTACACGAGAGGTATATAGGAAGGAAGAGACGCGCGGTGGAATGGGAGCAAGGATAATGCGAAAGCGCGAGCTTGACTTTGATGCTGGCCTTTTTTTTTTGTTTGTAGCTGCTACTGCTCCTTTTTTCCGTATCGACGTGTCGCGTAACTTATGAAATCGAATGCCTTTTTGGGCGAATAGTTTCGCACGGTGGATGATTTCTTGGTTTCATGGTCGACTCATTGATTCTCTACCTTTTTTTTTACCTATGAAAGGACAATTGAGTCAAATATAAAAAGAGTTTATGAAAACGTTGTACGAGTTTTTCCTCTTCCAACGAACGACGAAAAGTGCTTTAAAATTTATTTAAAATATTCTCGCATAGGAAAACAGGGACCCCTCGATATTAACAAATTCCTTTTCTTGCTATTTCAGTTTTGGGAAATCATCAGTGACGAGCATGGCATTGACCCGACTGGCGCATACCACGGCGACAGCGACCTCCAGCTTGAGAGGATCAACGTCTACTACAATGAGGCCTCAGGCGGCAAATACGTGCCGAGGGCCATCCTCGTGGATCTCGAGCCCGGCACCATGGACTCGGTCAGATCGGGCCCCTTCGGCCAGATCTTCCGACCTGACAACTTCGTCTTCGGCCAATCGGGCGCCGGAAACAATTGGGCCAAGGGCCACTACACCGAGGGTGCCGAGCTCGTCGACTCGGTCCTCGACGTCGTGCGCAAGGAGGCCGAGAGCTGCGACTGCCTCCAGGGCTTCCAGCTGACTCACTCGCTCGGCGGTGGTACCGGATCCGGTATGGGCACCCTCCTCATATCCAAGATTCGCGAGGAGTACCCCGACAGAATCATGAACACCTACTCGGTCGTCCCGTCGCCCAAGGTCTCGGACACCGTTGTGGAACCCTACAACGCCACTCTGTCCGTGCACCAGTTGGTGGAGAACACTGACGAGACGTACTGCATTGACAACGAAGCGCTTTACGATATCTGCTTCAGAACGCTCAAACTATCCACACCCACATACGGAGATCTTAACCATCTCGTCTCTCTCACAATGTCCGGTGTCACAACTTGCCTCAGGTTTGTTCATCTTGATTGATTCGAGCTCTAGGTACTAGAATTATAGACTAATTTGTAAGGACAAGTTTCCGTGTGAAAAAGTTCATTTTGAATGAGTTATATTAACTACGTTCACCTCAACTATATATTAGTGTGAATTTAATTTCAAATTGTTTAATATAATTCATGAATTGAATTCACTACTCGAGTAATTGTACTATCACAATTATTAGATACATATGTATTTAGGATTAAAAAAATTATCTCGATCAGTCGAAACAAAGGTACTGTAAAGAGAAATTTGAAAATGGATTATTGTTGATTAAATAGCTTACATCAAATTCGCACACTGAATACATAAAAACAAATGTTTAGAAGTTATATGGGTAATCAACTAAACATATCTTATGGCAACCAATTTCTAATGAAATGTTTTATTTCAGGTTCCCTGGTCAGTTGAACGCTGATCTTAGGAAACTCGCCGTGAACATGGTGCCCTTCCCCCGTCTCCACTTCTTCATGCCCGGCTTCGCCCCTCTGACCTCAAGAGGCAGCCAACAGTACAGAGCCCTCTCGGTACCCGAGCTCACCCAACAGATGTTCGACGCCAAGAACATGATGGCAGCCTGCGATCCACGACACGGACGTTACCTTACCGTTGCCGCCATCTTCCGTGGTCGCATGTCCATGAAGGAGGTCGACGAGCAGATGCTCAACATCCAGAACAAGAACAGCTCGTACTTCGTCGAATGGATCCCGAATAACGTAAAGACAGCCGTGTGCGACATCCCACCACGTGGTCTGAAAATGTCGGCCACCTTCATTGGCAACAGCACCGCCATCCAAGAGCTGTTCAAGCGTATCTCAGAACAGTTCACCGCTATGTTCAGAAGGAAAGCTTTCTTGCATTGGTACACCGGCGAGGGCATGGACGAGATGGAATTCACCGAGGCAGAGTCGAACATGAACGATCTGGTATCCGAGTACCAGCAGTACCAGGAGGCGACCGCCGACGAGGACGCGGAGTTTGACGAGGAGGCTGAGCAGGAGGTTGACGAAAACTAGAGGAGACGGATATAGGGATTCTCTTTACCACGTACACACACACACGCCAAGAGAGAAAGACGTATTACACATTTAAAAATGGAAAAACTTGAAAAAACCCGCTTCTTAACTTCGCCTCTCTCTTTCTCTCTCTCTTGACTCTCTACGTCTGTATTTTATTTCCCTCTTCCCTTTTACTATTTGTATTTGTTAATATTTTTTACGAATATAATGCACTTGATTGCAAATCTCTAAGATTCGCACATTTGTCTTATACTGTTTCTACATCCCCTTCTTCCTTTTTGTATTACGCTCTTTAGTCTACGAATTTATTTTATAGCCTCTATTTAGAAAGTCTGAAAAAATAAATTCGGAGACCAAAAGACATATTACAGAGAAGGAAAAATGATCGATAGGTATTTATTTGCAATTCGAAAACTACAATGATGCATATGCCTGAAGCTACTTTTAGTATATCGAAATCAGTGCAGTAAAAATTCAAACGTATCGTATAAATTGAGAATCAAATTAATATCTATCAATCAGAATTTAAAAAAGATCGATCGCGCATAGACATGTACTCAGAACAAGATCAATATACTCATACTGGTAATAAAGGACAAAACTTTGGTTCTGCTAGTATGAAGTTACGAATTGAATCAATTTTAGTTAATTTCCACACTCCTGCTTTAAGTCGGCGTATTTATTGCAGTAAGGAGGGGAGAGAATTTCGAAAGCGCGCACCGATGACAAATAGGATATGTGAGCACTTTTATTTTGATATATTTATAAATTGGTCTAGCTTAAGGTAGTATATTTTTTTTTAACCAAGCTTGTACTTCACCTCGTGAGTGACTCATGAATTAGTGATTCTATATTGTAACGAGCTTTTTTAGCTACCTTTATAACAGCAATTATTCTAACATTCCATCTGGAATATATTTGTTAGACTAACTTATGAACTTGTACCATTTCGTTTAAGTGAGTGCTTTTTGACAACTAAGGCTTTGACCGTACATTCAATGGCAAAAAAGATTACTAATAATAATTTATCCATTGATTGTTTTAAATCGATTTTTTAAATTAAAATAAGTAATTGGGTTTTTAAAAATTATTGGAAACAATTTCTATTCGGTCAATAAGAACTCTTTGTTACACGTACTTATCGTGACAGTAATTTTCAAGGGAAGAGGGAGGGGATGCAGAAAAAAGACCATAGGCAAATGTAAATCGTAAAAAATATTAACAAGAGAAGATCCAATTCCGAGAAACATCGTGATTTCGTTGTACATTTTCGAGATTGTTTTGTATAGCGTCGAGTCGAAATCACTACCGCAGCTGCCACTGTCATCTAAAGTCATAAATTCTTATCGAATAAAGGTACATTTGATTAACAAGCAATCATTTGGATTCGAAAAAACTATCTACACTCTTTTCATTTCTAGGCGGCGGTGGGATATTATGAAAGAAACTATTTCTTTTTGCGAATATAGCGTTTTGAAACTTTATTTATTAGCTTCTCTTTGAAAATCAGCAAAAATAATTTTTTTCCTTCAATGACTTAAGATTTTTTAAGAGATGTTTTATAGGTGTTAAGAATCAATAGTATAGTTTTTATAATTGTCCAGTAAATTATCATTAAAGACAGTCAAAAATTATTTTCGTTTGTTTTATTTATTTTCTATGGTTTTTCATCAGTTGCAGAATTTTATATCGTATGAAATGAAAAGTTTCATGAATGATTTTTAAATATTGCGCAATTGACTGCAAGATTATTTTAAATTCATCAAGACCGTAATTGTACATTTATTATTATACGCAAACAATAAACTGGCTGTATCGACAGTAGATGTAAGCGTATAAGTTATACGTAGCTTACATAGCTTGAACCTTTATCCTGCAGATGGCTGTACCGTGCAGTTTTGTTACATTTACTACAAATTCAGAAAATATATCATTTTATCCTGTCTTACTGCTTTGGCTGATTTATTTTTTTGAGCTACACGTTTACATTTTTTGTACAATGTATATTTTAAGCTTTATTTAAAATTAACAATTTATAATTTGAATGCAATATTAAATAAATTTAAATAAACTATGTATCAGAAAACGATTTTTATTTTTAAACTTGGACTAATACTCAGTGATTTTACAGTTTTAAACATGCCTTATTATTAAGTTTAGGTATTTTTGATAACATTAGATTACATAAAGTGAAAGTGAAAATCAATATTAATCAATTAACATTAAAATTTTACTGAATTCCTTTACTTACTAATAATCCACGGAATTGTTGAAGTATTACGTGTGAATGAAAACTGCTCCTAAATATTTTGAAGAGTAAGATTTCTTCAAAAACATTTAAGAACTACCCATTGGATACAAAATTCCTGGTTCAGAATTAAGAGTGCAAGAATACTCCATCGTCCAGACAAGAGTTAATATCACACCTATTTATGTACATACAATTATAGGCTTATCCATATTTCTTAATTTCGATATACTCCATGGGTAAAACAGTGAGCCCTCCATTTTTGAAAAACAAATGAAATATAATTAAATACGTATTCTTCTCACTAACTAAACATCCGACTGAAAGAAATACATAAAAGTAATTAAATTACTCTACAGTACTTAATTTTAGAAAAGGATATAAAATTTTGAAAATTTTATTTACCCAATGGAGTATTATTATTTGTTGCAGTATAGTTATAACCATTTGTATAATGCTATAACTTAAGGTAATAAACTGTAAGGAACATAATATTATTTTTTTTTTAAAGTTAGTTAATATTAAAGTAAAGTTAACAGTTTTAATTGGCTTACTATATCTATAACAAATAATATGGAATTTCAAAACTATTAAATAGAAATATTTATTGTTTCGATTATATAATTATTTTTTATTGTAAATCTGAGGGCTAAATATCTTTAAATACTATACTATACAGTTTTGAAAGCGTAATAAACCAATAATGCAGATAATTATACTTCAATAAAAAAGTTTCCTTCATTCAAGTAAATATTTCTTTCATAACATTACTAAGACGTTCTCCAGTTAGAATGATCGAAAAGTTTGTTACCTTTTATAAGTCATCGTTAAATTGCATAATTATTAATGAAATCTATTTATTATGTACCACAAAATACTAAAATACCTAAATAAATAATAGTGTAAAATCATATAAATATACAATCAAACGAAGTACTACATACATTTTTGTACAGACTGCAGTACAAGCAGATGTACTTGTAACATTACAGCGTATATCCTTAAATTGCAATACCTTTGCAGTAAATATCGTATACTCTGATAATTTTTTTTGCGTATTTATTCCTTTTTAAGTCTAGCGTGACATACTAGTTATTTTTAAAAAATCTATGTAAAATTGGTTTAGAAATTATTAAATATGTTCGTTTAATACACGGTAAGCATATATACTTCTAATTATTAAACTTTGAAATCAATAAAGTGTATCCAAATTAGTTGATATGCAGAGTTTAAAGAATACCTATCTAAAATCGATTGCACGTTCCATTATTTAAGCGATGCAATCTTATTTACAAAATCTTTTGGCTTTATTAATTAACAATCATATCAAACAATTGCTAAATGAAGATTATAATCTAAATAAAATCAACGGATAAAAAATTAACGCTTATACAAGGTGTAGAGTATAAAATATCTGAAATTTTGTAAATTTATTGACTTTCAAACCAGGGTTTTTGTTGATCAATCCTATATAGTTGTTATAACTGCAAATATCAAAAACAAATAGAGTTAATTAATTTTATGTTCAGTAATTTATTTAATGTATCTTCTTATTCAATTTCTAATTTCTGAAACTATATAGATTTAGGTACGTATGAAAAATAATTTGTGAGACTTGTTGTTACTAATAGCAAGCATAATGCTTTATAATAAACGTTTATGCGAATGTACATACATGTATAAGCGCTAGGTCGTTTGGAACGAAAATACTCAACAGTCTATTCTTTCTTCACAAATATATAACGAAGAAGAACCCATGTTAAGCCTACACGATTAAAGAAGCAACAAAAAAGTTGTGAAAAAAACGTTTACGAGCAGCGAAGAAAGAATGGTGGTCGTATGTGCTTAGTGCGGCTTAATGTCGCTCTCGAGTAAGAATCGTTAATCATATTCTAAAAAGTGATATGTGTAAATAAACGAATAAATTGAGCACATCGAATGAATATCGTATAATAAACAAAATAATATTCGGTTCATGATTTGAATATTTTTTTTTATAACTAAACGATAAATATTAATTCTACATTTTTAAGTTAATATTGATTATTTGATCTGCCTTGGAATACATTTGTAAAACAATTTGTTACATTGATACATCTGTGGCTCATTCACAGTAACCTTTTG
The DNA here is from genome assembly GCA_900490025.1 of Megastigmus dorsalis. Classification (NCBI taxonomy): domain Eukaryota; kingdom Metazoa; phylum Arthropoda; class Insecta; order Hymenoptera; family Megastigmidae; genus Megastigmus; species Megastigmus dorsalis. The sequence goes on from UELU01147451.1 coordinate 57,547, forward strand.
ATGGAATGACATATTATAAAATTCAAATACACGTTTTTATACCACTACTGCAATATATATTATAATAGTCTATATTTTCTAAGAAATTTTTCACATTCCATCAATTAGAACAATGAAAAGTAACCTAGCACAGCGGCGCATGGAGGCAAATGTCATATTGGGGCGAAAAAAATCTCATAGCGCATAAAATAGGTCCAATAAACACGAATTCCACAATTACAGTATAACATGTTTCTTCCACTTTTCTGCAGGAAAGCCTTTTAAATTCCAGCCTCTCCTTTAGCCTCAAGTTTAAAACCCCACAGAGTTTCTACGGCCTTTTTTTAAAAGTGCTTCCCTCTCGCGTCTCTTCTCTCTCACTCTCTTGCCTCGTTGGGTTTTTTCTTTCCTCGGCGCCGAGAGGAATAGAACGCGCAAGAAGTAAAGTGAAATAAAAGAACAAGAAGGAGAAGACAGAGAAGGAACGTGCAAGTATAAGTGAGAGAGAGAGAGAGAGAGAGAGAGAGAGAGAACGAAGAGGCGCAAAAAGAAGAAAACAGACGCGCAACGGAGCTCAAGCGGGTAAAATCCATTTTCGAGATGTACGGCGCTCGAAAGTCTCGGCTCTCCGGAGCGTCGAAATGAAGCACGAGCCGAGCGATCCAGTCTTTTACAATGTCTCTTCTCCGCTTCTGCGCCTTTTGAAGACCGAATCCCTATTGCTTTGAAGAAACGTGGCTTGGCGCTACTAAAGTTGCAAAGATGGAACTCTCGGCTCTCTCTCTCTCTAGCTATCTCTTTGCGTACCGCAAACTTTATGGGATGCACCAAGTGGATGCACGTGTTGCAATGTTGCGACTTTTGTCCGCCTTTTCAAACTAAATGATTTTTGACGAATTTATCGCTTTAAGGACATTATTTAAGATATATGATTATTCGAATGATACACGTCTAATATTTGTTCGATCCAGCTATATGGATATACATATATCATTGCTCTTCAATATCGTTCGTATTATAATATTTTTCTGTAAAGATGTTAAACTTAATTTATTCTTTTTTACAAATTCATTTAGATATAACTTCGAGGTAATAGTGATTTGTGCAATATCTAATAATATATAAAGATTGAACAGCTATATTAGGACATTAATTCCTATTCGTTATCGTATAGTAATCCTTAGAGTTAATAGATAATAAGTCGAATTCCCGTGCAGACAAATAACAGTATAAAACTGCAGCTGCATGAAACGTGAACATTATGCGCTATATAGAGTAAACGTGGCTTAAACTATTGATAGTGAGTGAATTACAGGTACTATATAAATACTTTAAGAATTTTAAAAGTTTTAATATTTACAATTAAAGTGATACAACTAAACTGGCATAATCAATAAATGAGTAACTTATATTTCGAATGGAAACTAATTAATATTTACAATATTTCTATATAGTTGGACTTTTGAGAAGAGAAACTTAAATTTTTGATCTCATAATTATTGTAAATCACTGCAATATCATCATGGCATTCAGTTCCCTTCATGTCCGACTAATGTTGACTTAAGATGTGTTACAAATTGTTATGGAAAGGGAATAGAAAGCCGTAACATTTTAATATTTCAGGCTAACGCCGTAGTGTAGATATTGTCTTAACTCTTATTGGGAAAGTAAACAGAAACTGATACAATTGGTTTTGGTGATCGGTATATATTTTTACTTGATTTTCATAGAAAGATCTATATTCTAATAAACGAGTATTCAAAGTATTTTAATATTTTTATTCCATGCATTTATTTAGTATGTATACATAAGATTAACATTTCGTTTGAGTTTTTTGAAAATAGACAATAATCGGTAGTTTATTATTGACTACCTACTTTGCAACACATGCTACTTAAAATATTCTATATACTATAGAAAATCCCTTTAAAGTTCAGTTGATATATTACGCCTTACTTGGAGTACACCATAAAAACGAAAGCCAAATCATCTTAATAACGAAATCTTGCGATAAAGTCGAAAAAATTTGAATTCGCCCTCTCTGAAAGCAAAGACCCAATAAGCTTAAAAATAAAGTGCACATCGAATCTAATTTCCATGCACCTATAGAATCATCGTCGCACGCGTAAAGTAAACAAACAATCGTGACCCCTCACACAGTCGGAAATACGTACACTTGCAATAATAAATAATCTCAGCGAGTGCAATGATGCGTATAACCAACTGCTTATCTGCGCGTAATGACTAGAACCGCTATACACAGAGAGAAAGAGAGAGAGAGAGAGAGAGAGAGAGCGATTGTAGAAGCAAGAAAGCGGAGAAGCGGCGTATACTCGCTCCTGGACGTATAGGCATGGGACTCATCGTGAGTGAGAGAGAGAAAGAGAGAGAGAGAGAGCGAGAGAGTTGCGCAGTTGCAGCCGGTCGTCGCTCGATTATATACACAGGGGCTTTTGAAGACTCCCCTTAATAAGCGCGCGCTCGTTCACCAGGAGGCGCACACCACGCATAAAGAAGCGGACCGATAGAAGCCGGCCCCTGCCATTCGCGCTCGAGACTTCGACCGGAGCAGCAGCAGCAGCACCACCACCACCACCAGTAGCAAACGAGCAACGGTATAGCCCCAGCAGCATTACAACATAGTCGAGGATAAGACGATATCTATACGTATACACATACACATATATTTGTACGTAGCTGTTGATCGAATTGTATACGGTCGATACCATGAGGGAAATCGTACACTTGCAGGCTGGTCAGTGCGGCAACCAAATCGGAGCCAAGGTGCGTTAGTTTGCTCGTATTTTTTTTATATTATTTTTTTTTTTCTTTTAATGTACTTATGTATCTGTGATTGCTACGGTGTGACTTGTGTATCCTCGGTTGCAGCGTGCAAGACTACGTATCTTTCTGTCGTTTCGCGATTACGAGTTTTTTTTTCTTTTCAAAATCGTATCGCGCTTTAGGATTCGATATAGATAGATGACTGCATCGTCGCAAGTTGCAAATCGTTATCGCGAAATTTCAGAATCCGCCCGAGTTCGTGGGATTTTAAATACTCAATCAAATGTTTCTCATTTGTATTGAATTTATATTTCCATTGTCGAGTCTTTTGTTATGCATTTGGCAGTTTAAAGACAGCAAAAACATTATTTTTGTTAGATGTCGCGCGCGTATACTTAGGATTAAACGGTACACGTGCTTTTCTGCTTGGGATGATCCAGTGCCGTGTGAATGTGAATTGAGCGATCGAGAAAGCTCGCGATCGCGATGAAGACGAAACGAAAATTTAAGAGGACTGATTGGAAGATTGGGCCGAGACGTGATGTATCTTTCGTGGCTTGATATACATACGTATATAGTGATCATCGCTTCGTCAATTGATTGTTTTCGTTTCACTTGCCTCGACGCGTATATGCAGGTTCGATGTATCGCGCGTTTTTTTCCGGCTCGAATGAACTTTCATTGCGGTATAGCTATAATGTTTTAAGCTGAGCTCGTTTATCGAGCTCTTTAAGGATATAGACGTTCAAAGTTTGTAATTGATAGATTTATCGTTATCATTTTACAATTAACAAGTTTGACGGTTAAACAGTTTTTTTTTATTAATCACACACAGTTTGGTATTGCGATCCTTTACTAACTAAAGCTTTTTGAATATTAATCGAAGATAGATACGTATAATTTTATTCATAACGATTCGTTAGACGGTATGGTACTTTCGAAGCAGCATCTTTGACTCACACCCGGCGGGATTACCGAAATGACTAATTTTATAACAGTAGGGAACACGCTAGAACGCGAATAGCCCTCCATTGTGCTCAGTTTCATCTATTATGTGTTGGGGCAGCTGCGAAGCTCCCTCATTCCCGTAATATCATAAGAACTTGTCAGGACTTGAATTCCATCCCGCAAAAATCAATGGGAAAGAATTCGTGTGTATATTGATGTATTTTCGTTCGTCGCGTTCGAAAAAGTTTCAATGGTTTTTAATTTAACAAACGCGAGCGATTACACATTTACATCGGTTATCGTTACGTAACTGCTAAACTAAAGTTCATTACAAAGAGAAGATCTAAAGTTGTGACGACATTGAGAAAGTATTAATCTTTGATGGAACGTAACGTAGCTATTGTCCATCTTCTTTTTTCACCGAAGACATTGCAAACTATAGCCATAAAAACACGGAAACCAATAAGTTTACAATCTTCCTACATCTTCGGTCTTGAACTTGGAACCTCGTAAAATCTATAACGAGAAATCGAACGAGACGAGACGTATATACGTGCGCAATTAAAAAAAATCGATCTCGCTATTTTAATTAAAGGGTATACACGGTATATAAAGTTATTGGATGTCACTACAAGACTCGTTTCACCGTCCACGTATATATATAAAATTAAGACGGGAAATACGTAAAGCGATACTCGGCGTGTATCCGTCCTTGTAGTACTTCCTATTACGCGCAGCAGCCTTGAGATATATATATATATACACGTCCAAGTATAAAATGCAGCCCTACACATGTATTATTGGAAAATACGATACTCTTTATATACGAATTAATTTCTTTACCATCTGCACCCTTTCGCGTTGCTGCCAACTGTGTGGAGGTAAGACGATAGCCGCATTATGTTTACCGTGTCGCCTCTCGGTATATAACCGCATCGATTCCTGCACGCGTGTGTTGGCCGTACAATGCATAACTTTGTTTGGTTTTTAATTGGCAATGCTCGATACCGGATCGCGTATAAATATTTAGAATTTTAAGAAAGGGATCTAGGTCGGTTTGCGCAGCATTTTCTTTAATCGTTTGCTTTGTTAATTTTTTGCATTCGATATTTGCGATCTCGAGCCGGTGCGTCTTAGATTGTTGGATGTATCATTCGTCAAAGTATGATTTCATTGTACGATAATAATCTTGGAATTTTTAATATTCACAAACAAATAGTAAAGACGATAGACGTTTCTAACTATAAATATCAAAGCTGTTCGAATCTTCTACTTCTGCACAATACCAACAGCCACTGAAAATCCTAAAGCCCGAAGCTCAACAATTCATTTTTCGTAAATGTCAATATTTATATCGTACCGTCACCATTTCCATCGAACGCGAAAGATTCATCATTTATCGAGCTAAAACACAACGTAACGCTCGGCCAAGAAATTCGCGCTCCCGCGCATAATTTATTCCAAGTCCATGACCACGCCGCGCCCCGACAGCGATAAATAAGCGCGACGCGGGCAATATCGCTCTGCAGCCGCAGATAAAAAAGAAAGTGGAGGGAAGGGGGAAAGAAAACGAGTCAACACACGAGCGAGTAAAATCCAAAGCATCGCTGATGGTCGCAACATCGACGATTCGTCAGACGACGCTCTTTATCGTGCCACGTATATACAAGTGTATACCGCGTGCAGGCGTTCCCTCGGTCCTATGCGTTACACGCTCCTATACTTAGTATTTCGAGGAAACTTAAAGGCGCAGGAGAGAGGCTGAACTAAACTCTTTAAACTCCAGACGTCTGTTCTTGCCTTGTGTGTATATATAAGCGCACAGAGCGATGACTCTTTCCTGCGTATACTCCCGCGGCTGAGTTATGCTTTCTCTCGAGGAACGAACCGTTTGCCACGACCGATGGATTTTTTTCGCTAATATATAGAGCGCAAGTATAGCAGAGAGTGACTCACGCGTCTCCGCCACGGCCGAGGATGTAAAGTGTGTGCGTTTAAGATATCGTCCCGCATAGTCCCGCAGAAATGACTGACTTTGCCGTCTCTGTGTATGTGTGTGTGTGTGGTGAGCTTAAGCGAAACGGGGGGATTCCACGGAGGCCGAGTCACTCCAGTTTAAACAAAGTGGCTATATTTGCGGATGTTCTGTTGTGATATCCGGATGCCGGTTCGTTTTTTTTCTTGTGTTATAGGCTTGTTTTTACACATTGCGAGCGACTTGAACCTTATATGTGTTTTTATTTCACTGAGAATTATTGAGTTATAACTTGCGAAAGTGGTAAAGGCTAAGAGTTTAATGTAGGTTGGATTTGAATTGATCAAATTTACTGAAATAGAGTAGAAAATATAGCAAAAAAAAGAACAAGTGGGTTTGAAAGTAATAAGAATAATGTTTTATGATAATTGTATGTGGGTGTCGTTTAGTATATACATTGTCAAAGTATATGCGTGCATTATAATGTAAAAGATTGATTTCATTTTACTGTTACGTGAGACATCGAAGCTTGCATTCTGAATTCATTTTCATATAAGTGTATTAGCATCGGTTCTTATATGTACGATAGCGTTATCGGAAACTTTAAAGAAATGATTATACAACAGACTTATTATTGGTTCACAATTCAGCCCATACATGTATGTATATTATCAAAATTGATTTGTTTTTTAATAACAAAAAGCATTGCAGTTGCAGGATCGTTTACGACTGTATAAAGTGTGAATTCGTTCGCTTAAGTCAACTTATATAAATATTTTTCATTTACAATTATTATTATTTATTGCAACGATCTTACACATTTAAAATGCAACACATGTCATAATCAATAATTAGCCAAATTTTAAATTAGAAAGCCATTATTGCAAGTACAGTGCAGAGTTAATAGTTTATAGAACATTTTGTAATTGAGTAAAAATTATAATTACTTTGATAAATAGGTTTTTCAGTCGCGTCCACGTGAAAATACCGCCAAGTCTTCCTTAATATAGAACTTATGATTTTCGCAAAAAGCCTGACGTTTCTAAGAATCGAAGAATGCCCGCAGCACCCGCAAGTAATAACTCAAGTAAGCATTAATCTGCCGTCACAATACGCTTATTGTTCTCGAGAGAGAAAAAAAGTCGCTCAATCGCTCGTACAAAAAAAGCTATTCAAGTAGACATCAACTCTCTCTTTCTCTCTCTCGAGCTCGTATATATGCATCATGGATCATCACACAAGCATGGAAGCGCTCAAAAGATCATCAGAGCCACTCCGAGGGTATCGCGCGCACTTCTTCCACATAAGTACACTTTATCTCTCTCTCTCTTTCTTTCGCGCAATGAACGAGACTACTTAGAGCGAGAGAGAAACGGAGAGAGAAGAAAATCCAGCATCGTTGCAGGCGATGACGCGCGCATCCGGAAAACGCGAGGAAAACGAAGAATGGGAAATGTGACGCGCGAGTGAAGGGGACGCTGGAATTCGATTGTGTTGCGCGCGCGGATTCAATAATTTATGAAGCGCATATGTTCTCTCTTTTTTTTTTCCTTTTACTTTAAAGAGAGAGGAGCGCGCGCAAAGCGCTTCCGATCACCTGCTGGTCGAGGTGTGCGTGTGTACGCGCGAGGCATTATTATAAACGTGATTCCAGTTGCTACATTGCGTGAATATTCAAATTGTTGAGCTATATACTGCGACCACACAATCTGTGTATGTGTGTGCATGGATGGATATACGGTATATATGTATGTATATGTGGTAGAAACGAGGAGCGAGTTGATACGCGACAGGCGCGCTTCACTTTTGGGATTCTTATTTTTAGACCGCTTTCTTCCTTCTTCTTTTTGCCTTTGTTCGAGCTCGTTTTGCATTGGAATTGCGTGCTAATGAAAGTGCGCGGAGGATATAAATAAAATTAGACGTTGTGCGGGGGGAGGGGGATTTGCGGATTTCGGAAATCATTTGCATTATATTCTTTTTCACTTTGTACGTATACGGATAAGATGATGTTTCGACATTGAAAAAGTTTATTCGAAGTCCTTGGAGACTCAATGAATATTTTTATATAATTTGCAATGGTACGCGAAGTTTGAAGTTTATAAACTTCTTGCAATATAGTCTTCTTCAAAGCTGAATCGGTGTATAATTTCACTGCAATCGATGAATATTCACTAGAGCAGTTATAAGAACTTATATGCATTACAGCTGCATCACCTGAATTATTCATGACGAATGCTTATTAGATCGAATACCGCATACTCACTTCGTCAATAAACGCTCATCTTATACAGATTATATTTAATATTTGAAAAATCACGATTAATATTCTTGTTCATTTGTACACAAATTAAAAATCTAACCAATTAATTAGTTTGACTTTCGAAGACATCAGCTTTCAGTTTTTAGCCTTTTCCCAATAAATATACAGTACTCTATATCGAAATAAAGGATTCTAAAAATTTCTTGATCATTAAATATTTTTCATACGCGTACAGAGCAAAGATACGACAAAGCCAAGAATTTCATGCGAGTCAATATAAGTTCTCGAACAATCTATGTATCACCCGAAAAACCGAACACGAGATTCAAAAGGTCAGATCTGCACACTTGGCTCGAACAACTCCCATCCAGCACCTCCCGCGAATTCGTCTAATCCAATTAAGAGCCCGCAACCATCTTCTCTCTCATCGGGCATATACACTCGAACGCATCTCGAGACTGTACACTCGTCGACAAGTCAGACACAGGCCGCGCAGAGTTCGTAAGTGGTATAAGCTCGAGAAGATCGACTGGTACTTGGTCGTCGTCGACGCCGGTTCGATGGTTCCCAGGGCCACCGGCCGGACAGCTCTGACCGCGGAATTAATCCCGGCGAACCGAGCCGCCACCACCGCAACTGCAGCAGTGTCCGCTTAATTAACATCGTCGACTCGGTCGCGCTATCTGGCCTTTCTTCTTCCTGGTCTCTCGCCACCGCATCGTCTTACGCAATGAGTCTGTGCGGATCTCGGGCCGATTTGGCGGCTCCTCCCTCTCCGCTCTTGCGAATAAGCGCATCCTTTTGCGAGATCTGCCACCCTGTGTCGTTAACCTCTTTTTCGCGCGTGTGTGTGTAGAAGTGAGTTGTATACCGGAAAAGCATTTTTAGGCTGAGGACACGGTCGCGTTAACTCTGACGACTATTAAGACCGGTCTACATTTAATTGAGTCGATTGCAGGACTTAGATAAATACGATTCAAGTGGATAAAGAGCGTTGTTTACGAGGGCTATCTCTCTCTCTCTTGCTCATTAGGCTTTTTATGTCGCTTGATTAAGTAGAGGAGCCGAATCTATTTGCTCGAGAACGTCGAGTGATGTCATTTTCCTATAATTACTCAAGGTCCAACGCTGAAAAAGAAAGTTTCATTGAGTAAATCGCTATTGACGCGCTGTTGCTAGGCGATAATTTCAATTCGCAATCTCCGTACAGGATAATACTTATTTCATTTCCAAACGATTGCATCACAAAATACGTTCGAGCCACACAGTTGCATTTAAACACCGATGTAAGAAGTAGCGGCAGTGCAATCATCGTCTGCCCGTCCAATATCAAAGAGTCTCGTAAAAAGTCTCGACTGACTCTCGGTGCGCATACCGGCCCGCCTGCATCATAAATCTCAATTCTTCGCAGCAACTCGGCATGTGCACCGCAACTCTTGTACGAGCCATCGAGCCAACAAAAAAAAAGAGGTAGCTGGCCGGAATCGAAGCACCGTAATTTATTGCATTCGAAAAATTTTCGAGCCTACGCGTATATTATAGCCGTGATCCGTAAGATACTTTTTTTTCAAAGCACGGCCGCAAAACTCTCATCAACGATTCACCGCGTCGCTTCCAAACCGTGTGAGATATATATATATATGCATGCGAACGACGAGTTGTTCCGCATTTATATTTTGGTTCCACCATATATATATATAATGATAAACGGCACATTTCTATACCGGATATATACAACACACCTAATATAAATATCGGTATATTTTCGACGAGTAACATAAATATAGAATGGTAGGGTCCCGAGAAGAGCTGGCGATTGTACCGTTGGTCGTTCGATTTTCCGCATGGCGGATTCCTTATCGCGATCGTGAACCTCGCGCGGATCGATGGTCAAAGCCGCGGCGGCGCGCCGGTCCCTCGTACTCTATACACACCGCGACGCGACGTTTTACTTCTACCTTATATATACGTATATACGCGAGAGAGAAAGAGAGCCGTTCCGTTTCATAAACCAGATTTTACGGCGTTTCCTTATAGTGCGCGCTGGGCACTCGGTTCTCTCTGTAATTATGCTCGTTGTAAAGACGATGCGAATATACAGCCGAGCTGGCTGCTGTTGCTCTTGCCTTTATGCTGCACGCTCTTCCTGCTGGCGAACTCTATGGCAATTTTCGTTAATCGTTGCTGCCTTGTGCTACTTGGATGGTATAAGTTTGCATAAGTTCACATTGCAAACGCTTAACGGACCCGCGGAGACTTATTACGTTTTTAAACTTCCTCTCTTTTCTTTTTTGGTTTTCATTCGAGAGAAGCGAGCTTCTCATCTGGAAAGTGTGTGCGCGGTGTGGCCAAGTTGCACACGCGAGGCATTGTTCTTCGGTAGAAATAAAGAAAATCCGGGCGGGAAAACTCTTGATAATTTTGAACAAATTCGAATTTCAATCCTGTATACAATCCAACGAAATAGCTCGATAATTTATTCTTTCTAAAAGAAATACCATCTTGCAAGAAACTGCAGCCACACCCTGCGGGTCATCGACTTGTCCGAAGCTCCGCGGTATGGATGGCTTTTTGGTCCAAAGAATTTAGCCAATATAAGATCTGTAGTAAGTGGTGTCTGGGTGTGGCATCTCTTTACTATATACAATCATACAATCTTGTAACTCGCCTATACAGTTTCTGCAATCGCACTGTAATTCCTCATTCTTTGCGGGTACTATTACATTTTACACTCGCGAGCACGTGCACGCGTACTTTTACAAGCTAAACCTATATATTTTATTGTATATATACGAACACGACGCGATCGATACTCGCAAGATCCCCGAACGATAAAACAATACGAGAGCGATTATGAGTCATACCCTAGTTCAAGATCTACATTCTCTGATACATCCTCTCTGCGTCATGAAGGGAAAACGCAGCGATCAAAGAAAATCTCGCATACGACGAAAAATATGAAAAAAATCTCGATAAATATCGCACCAGTCGGACTACAGTGTATGCTCAATGCAAATACACTCGCGGTGTCTTGAAACTCGTCGTCGCACAGTCGCCGTCGCAGCTCTAGGCCCTGATATTTCGGCGAGGTCATCGCAAGAGAGAGAGAGAGAGAGTTTCCTTCCCTCGTTATTGCTCGATTTTGCGCGACGTTTTCGGAACGAGCGCCCGAGGAGTCGCATACCGCTGCTCTACAAGAGTGTGTGCATACAGTGTGTGTGTGTGTGTGGAGTGCAGAGAGATAGAGAGAAACCGTCGGCCTCGGCTTTTGCCGGGGATGGGTTGGTTGGGTCAACGGCTCTTCGGCCGAACCGCCTACTGCTGCTGCTGCTGCTTGCACGTTTCCCTTTCCGTTATATACTTGTACTATGCGGCTACACACACACACACACACACACAGGCACACTCTCTGCGCGGCCGCGTGCGGCTACCAAATCGTCAGCTCTCTTGACTATGCAAGGCCCCCCCGTCTTACGCGCTACGATTTATTGGATGACTGCGTGTGCAGGACGTGGAAAGGATCCTCGCTGAGCGGTCGTACATTACACCTTTACTTTTTTCTTTTATCTTTCTAATTGCTCCCATGTGTTTTGGGGAAAGATCTCGCACGTCGTAGCTTTTCGAACGAATTGGACTTTGGCATACGATGCAATGGTTCGTTGAGGATGTTTTTAGCGGAGAGGAATGATCGATAGCTGTTCTTTGCTCGCGTATTCGCTAAATGCACCTCCTTATTTTAGTTTAAGATTGTATGCGATATGCACGCGATAAATTCTCAACTGTAAAATGGAGGTGTACGCTCTCATAAGTTATTAATGTAGACATTACCGAGTAATGCGCATTATGCGATAAGTTCACTTTCTTTCAAAAGTCAGATGAATCGATGATCCGCGAGCAATTCGAAAATGCACGGGACTCTGCGAGAGCCCTGAGATATATATATATATATATGCTAATATAGGAAGTCCTATTTATAAAGCGACGGTAGCGCAGGAAATAGCAGTGCGCGACTAATGTGGAGCAGGAAAGGCGTTAAGGAGCTGCCTTTGGGTGCGCGCGGTTCGAGTGCACGCGCAGCCCGTGAGACTGGCATCGCGTTGCAACGCCTGCTGCAGGCTGAGGCGCGCGCCTGTCGGGACCCGCGTTATAAATCCGTCCCCTGCGCTGGCCTATTTTTATCCTTAATCTTCGAGTAAATCATTCCTGTCCTTTAATGGGTGATTTTTGTACGTATATGTAATGTCAGTTCTTCTCGGATGGTCCAACGAAAAAAGAAAGGAACAAGCCACAACTCTGTCGTTAACTCGAAAGCTCATTATATACCACCATAACTCGTAGTTCATCGATCAAACTGTTCTTTTTTTAAATGTGTATATATATAAATTGGACAGATTAATATTGAATGAATTCAATAACTACAAATTTTAATATTGTTATTGTTGATGTTGTCGCGCGGCTGATTTGTAATGCTGCACTGTAACGTTTATTGCTGGATAATTGGGAGTAATGTGCCGCACAGTTAATTTTACAAATTGATACATATATATATATATTTATTATTACAATTGCATATACTATACTCATGATACTTGAGTATAGAACTTCAGAGCCCAAAATCTCAAAAAATGTCTTACAAAGTGTTATTGCAATGAAAATAATAATAATAACGTGCATATAGTCAAATAAATCCTGCCGCAGTTCAAAATTAACAAAATAATATACATGAATAATAGAACATACAGAAAAGTAATATACAGAATTTCGTTTCAGTTTTGGGAAGTGATTTCGGAGGAGCACGGCATAGACCAGTCGGGCATTTACCATGGCGACAGCGATCTACAACTCGAGAGGATCTCTGTTTATTACAACGAGGCGTCGGGTAAGAAAGCCCTCTCTCTCTCCATTCCTCGTCCTATAAACAGTTTACAAAAAGGGAAAGCAGAGAGGAAAATCCCCCCCGATCTCTCTTACCTTCCCAAATAAACAAAAAAAGAACCATATACCCACTGCTGCACTTAGCTTTATCTTATATATCGTAAGGACGAGTCGCTCTATACCGAACGAAATCGCTTCGTGGTACCTAGAAATAGTCTTTGGTGCAACGACGAAATTTTTCGGATGCTTCAAAGCCCAATGTCTAAAGGAGCCTGTGCAGCAAGCCCTTCTTTCTCTCCTTCGCTCGTCGATCTCATATAGGGATACATGCGGGCCAGCGCTTGCGTCTCTAAAAACAGAGAGAGAGGCGCGAGACGCGAAAGAACGCGCGGAAGCCGACGACGACTGCACACCGGGGGTATTCCAAAAGCGAAATAAACTCTCTCTCTCGCTATAAGGAGTAGGTATACAGTCGCGAGGCTGTGCACAGTGCAGCAGCCGCAGGCGACAGAAATAAACGCTTTGTAGGAGTTTCAGCCTCTTCCACTGCTGCGACGCGAACTCTCTTGAGCGCTTCACGTATGCCTGCCCTCTCTCTCTCTCTCCCTCTGTGTGTGTGTGTGCGCGTAAGTGTACACGTCCCTTTTAGATCTCAATTTTTGAAAGAGTCCGTATATATATCGAGGCGAGAGCCGCGAAATGGCTACGAGTTCTATGTATGTATATGTACAAGCCTTCGAGACTCCTCGGTCTATACAGCTTCATTTGCTGCTGCATGGCGACGGTTCGTTTTTTCTTTTTCTTCTTTTCCCAGAATATACGTGATCTCTTTTTCGCATCGGTGTACACGGGAGGAGACGCGTCGCGACGAAAATTTAGGCCTCGCGGCTGTAATTTTGCTCTGTGTACCGTGGAATTTCTCGCGATGAATTTATTGGATATGAAATGGAATATTGAGTTAATTACGCGCACGGATTCCTGTGTGTTTTAAGCGGAGTAGGAAGACGCGTGCGGCAATTAATTAGACACACATAATATAAATAAGTTCAAGTTAGCTATTTATGAAACTACATTCAACGCGTAATATTTTCAATTAAAAAATTATAAAAAAATAATAAGAACTGCAATAATTTTCTAATAAATCTTAAAGTTGTAGCGCGAACATTTTTAGAAATACTTTGGAACCAGCTTATACAACGTTAACTTTGTTTTTTTTTTGGTAAACAGTGGCAACTTCGACAAACGGTGGCAAATATGTGCCGCGAGCAATACTCCTGGATCTGGAGCCCGGAACTATGGACGCGGTGCGTTCCGGTGCCTACGGAAAGCTCTTCCGACCCGACAACTTCGTCTTCGGCCAATCGGGCGCGGGAAACAATTGGGCCAAGGGCCACTACACCGAGGGTGCCGAGCTCGTCGACTCGGTCCTCGACGTCGTGCGCAAGGAGTGCGAGAATTGCGACTGCCTCCAGGGCTTCCAGCTGACTCACTCGCTCGGCGGTGGTACCGGATCCGGTATGGGCACCCTCCTCATATCCAAGATTCGCGAGGAGTACCCCGACAGGATCATGAACACCTACTCGGTCATGCCGTCTCCCAAGGTATCGGACACCGTTGTGGAACCTTACAACGCCACGTTGTCCGTGCACCAGTTGGTAGAGAACACGGACGAGACCTATTGCATCGACAACGAAGCCCTTTACGACATCTGCTTCAGAACGCTTAAGGTGAGGTTTTTTTTTATTTTTCCTGCGTGAATTCCGTTAATTCGCGTTTGACGTTATGCATTATCAATTGAATTATGTGAAACAAATATATATTCACTTGTAATTATTTTGATTGGAGCGATAAACATTTTAAAATATAGAATATTTATCAAACATTAATATAGATTTCTGAAAAATTTTCCGGATCACACAATTCTATAAAGAACACAGACATTTTAAATATTCATTCCTAATCTTTTGCTCGTTACAAGACTATTAATTTATCGCCACTAAGTATAAAAGTTGTACATTGGCTGCAGTCTAATTATACAATGATATTATATCCATAAAAATGAAACATAAGTATACAAGCGGATATGAACCAATCAGCAGAACGCTGATTGAGATATTTGCTAGAAAGCGCCAGAGCGTGACCTCGGGCAATACATGAAGCGTGACGAGCTGTAATCTTAAAAAAGAAAAAAAATCTGAGAATGGACCAACCTCGATCCGTTATACTTTTTGCCCTGCAAAATATATATATCCCATCCGCTCCTTTAGCGTAACAGTATATACACTTCTGCAAATTCATATTCAATTTAACACTGTAGATTAAATGTTTCACGATTAACTTTTGTGATGGACATTTTTAAACTTTTAGCACTTAATGTATACATTTTCAGATTGTTCATTTGTAATTTTGAAATTTTACCAGATACGCTGGTCCCGGATTTCATTGAAATTAACGTTTCTGTATTTAACGTTTTAATTAACGATTAAGTATTTGCGCTTATCCAATAGTCTGGAAATCAAGATATTCAATTCATATTGATTTTATGCATTAGTGTACATATTATACGCTATGAGCATAAAGAGGGATCTCATTATTTTGCACAAAATGTAATTCCTAAAAGTTTAAAGAAAATTTAGGACTGGTCTTCCTAGTCCTTTCCTTGTTAGTTGTGATTGAAATGTGACTATTTGTTCAAAGAGATATATATGTATATATGGAATTAGGATTACTTATAAGGTCGTTTCTTTGGTTTAAAATTAAATAGTAGGATTCATTATCAAAGTAATTATTTGACCTAATAAGGTAATAAAAATGCGCAAAAGCTACCCATATTACGTGCATCGAAAGGTGAATGCCTAACGAAGGATTTCATCTGCGCAGGTATCGAATCCATCGTACGGCGACCTGAACCACCTGGTCTCGCTGACGATGTCGGGCGTCACGACCTGTCTTCGCTTCCCCGGCCAGCTGAACGCCGACCTGAGGAAGCTCGCCGTCAACATGGTCCCCTTTCCCCGTCTCCACTTCTTCATGCCGGGGTTCGCGCCCCTGACCTCGCGCTCCATGCAGCAGTACTCGGCCCTCTCGGTGCCGGAGCTCACCCAGCAGATGTTCGACGCCAAGAACATGATGGCGGCCTGCGATCCGCGCCACGGACGCTACCTGACCGTCGCAGCTGTGTTCCGGGGCCGCATGTCCATGAAGGAGGTCGACGAGCAGATGCTCAGCGTCCAGAACAAGAACAGCTCCTACTTCGTCGAGTGGATACCGAACAACGTGAAGACCGCCGTCTGCGACATACCGCCAAAGGGTCTCAAGATGTCCTCGACCTTCATCGGCAACACCACCGCCATTCAGGAGCTGTTCAAGCGCATCTCGGAACAGTTCACCGCTATGTTCAGAAGGAAAGCTTTCTTGCATTGGTACACCGGCGAGGGAATGGACGAGATGGAGTTCACCGAGGCCGAGTCGAACATGAACGATCTGGTGTCCGAGTACCAGCAGTACCAGGAGGCGACCACGGAGGAGGACTTCGAGACCGAGGACGCAGCCGATGACTTCGAGACGTGCGATCAGGAGTGAAGCGGGATCGGAGGGGATTTGCTTGGGCCGCCTTATTGTAAAGCATTCGATCTAACGTCGATGTTGATCAATGATATATATATATCGTATGCGATTGTTGAGCTCACCGCTATTGTATTCGCGAACAATTGGCCAAATACGGACTGGCATAAAAGTGTTTTGACCATAATGGATTCGACTTTTTATACACGGACAAGACTAATCTTAATCTTCTTGCAATTTTTTAAGCAATTTTTACAAGGATTGTATTTCACTTTTATGCATTATTTTTATTTATTTTTTGACAAGTCGAACGGCGTACTTTTATCGAACTTGAAATTTGTTGAACGGAATATCAATGAATATATATATATGAAAGTTGGCATCGACAAGAGGGGTTGATTTTAGAAAATCGATTAATGCAAAAGAAATAAAATTCGAAGAATTTTGTACATATTTTTGCATTAGACAGGGCAAGGGTTCGAGATTTCATTCACACATTAAAATATTTAGTTTCACTTCAAAGGTAAATATTAATACATAAAGAATTGTATAGAAATTTACAAAAAAATTTATTCCAAACCAAAATCATTCAAAGACGACGTGTTTGTAAATTAAATTATTTATCATTTAACTATTGTTTGATTTTAACATAAAGCTTTTAAAATTTACTTAAGAAAAAAAAATGTAAATTTCATTTATAATTATAAGTTTTCTTTTCAACGAAATTGATATTAATACTCGTAGCGTATTCTAAATAATACGTATGTTATTATAAGATTTTAATTTAATTATGTGCTCAACACTTTTATAACAAATACAAGGAAGATGTTTATGTATTAAGAAAGTATGGAATTTCGTTGAAAAATTTTAAATACTATGTGGACAAAAAACCAGTTTTATAGAAAACTATCCTATCAATTTTATATAGGATTTATAGTTTAGGGATTTCTTTGATTTTTATATAAACCCTTTTTTGGCAGGTATTTTGCTAAAAATAATTCATTAGCATATAAGAAAATAATTAAAATTAAATTACAAAAAATATACGAACCGATCGATCGATTGATATAAGTCGATTTGAAGTATAATAATATTCTAATGACGATAAATTTTAAAAGTTTTAAGATCATTTTTACAAGAATATTTTTAAGTCAACTAAATTCAGATACCTCCATCGTGCATACTTTTTGATTTTTATAGTATACCAAAGTGCATTAGCCAAAAAGTCTTTCTTCTGAGATAATAACTTGAATTACATATTGTAGTATTCTCTCATTTGATTTAATATTCACGAGTGTATAGACTGAAAACCGTAGGTAAAGAGACTCGTATCCTTGGAGGAGTTTTGTATCATTAAATCGAAAAAAAATGATAGCAATTTGTGATTACCAGGGATGTAACTTTTTTCAATCACGACTACGAGCATTTATCTTTACAGAAATTTCTGAAGGCGAGGTTTATTCTTACTATTATTATTATTATTACGAAATGGATGATGCGTAAAAGGCATGAAAGTGCAGTGTGAAACGATGTAATAAAACTTATTAAAAATACTCTTTGACGTGTTTTTATTTCATTTCAGATATGTACAACATAATGACATTTGATTTTAATATTCTATAGATAATAATATAATTGTTAAATGAAAAAATATGTAAAGTTGGACAGAAATGCTATTTTGCATTTGAAACATGTTTTTTTTTCTTTCACATTCGTACTTCGCATTCATCGACTATCTAGAAGATAAAATTACATTTATAACTATAAACAGCTTACACGATGTATTGTATCATAACCATAACTATTATAAAATTATTCGTCAATATTTTAAAACGCAAACGTTTTATAATTCGTTTATTAGACTTGCAGAGTTTCGCACATTAAACGTTCACGCAGTTGGTTTTGCTAATTTTATTCATAACGACTCAATGAAATTATATTTTTCATTTCTTGATGAACATGGAGTTGGCAGTATATTTCTGCAAATTAGGCTTGTGCAATCATAAAAAATAGATTGTCGATTTTAAATCAATTTATACCTATAGCTCGAATTAATGGTGAATAAATCAATAATTTAATCTTTGGTACTTTTAAAATAATATTTCTTATTAAAAATTTAATACTTTGTTAAACTGCTTTAACTACATTATTTAAATCATTAATTTTATTTTTACCACCGAAGATAAACAATTTGGTTATAATTTAATTTTTCGGTATCAATTTTACGATCTACTCCTAATAAAATTATTCCCGGTACAAATTTATGCATATCTTTTATATAATAAATATTTATATTATATTTTATATAATAAATATTTGTATAACTATTTTAAATGTTAAAATATTCATTTTAAGTATAAAAATAATTGAAGTATGTTTTGAAAATAGTATTTTGTACAATTTATAGGAACAGTCCTTTTTTCTCGATTAATTTATATAACATATCCTTATGGATTTATAAAGCAAAGTTGCATCGTAAACGATAAATAGACAATATTTTTTAATAATTATGAATTTTCTGAAAACTTCTGTTTTTATCTAACTGGAAGCCTGTTGTTAATAACTTTTTAATTGTTACTATTTTATGGTGCCGAAGATCGCTTATGCACTCAATGGTCATATTTATTTTATCTTGGTTTATTATAGTATTTATATTTTTATAAATAATTATTATTTTGATAATATTATTCTGGTTTTATTATTTTAACACCGATCCATTATTGCTAAATTCAAAATCTACATCAAAAGAGGGGCCATGGCTTAATAGGTAAGGGGTTCTAGAAAATGAAGGTATCTTTTTTATCGTTCATTTTTAATTATTGACATCTATTTTAATTGATTACTAATCGACACTATTAACTATATTTAATTGCACACAGCTTTACTGCAAATAAATATCACCTCAAAATGAATACATACAGTTTGTTCAAGATCTTTATACAAGCAGCCGCATCTTTTGGTTATAATTTAAATTCGAGATGAATAAATCAACTTTCACATATTGGAATTCTTTCTTAATTTATTGTATGTATTTGTGATTATCGCAAACATGGTAAGTACCGGTAGGTTCAATGCCATGCTCTACGCAATAAGGTTGTATTTGAAGGAGCCTATCACGATAAAGGCTACTAAAATCTTACTAAATATTCTCAATTATTTTCTAGAGTACACAGTTGAAAATCTGTTCAATTTCAAGCATAAAATATCTGTTGAAATTTGAAACAATCAATCTCAACTGCATATCTTTCATGTAAAAGTTATTCACTTAGTTAAAATTATTTCTATATATATATTGAATTTTACACCAAAACTACACAAATTACTTTTCAAAGAAAAAATTAATATAAAGCACAAAAAAGCTTTAACTGAGTTTATTGGAAAACATTATTGTGGAGTTTCTACTTGCATTTCTATGCTGGTTATTGAAATGGTTTTTAATATAATTTAAAATGTAATGCGTATCTATACTATGACTTCAAATTGACAGACATTTTTTTATTTGCATGTATATTAGTCGTGAAATTGCAATTCATGTTAAAAATAATTTTTCAATGATTTTTAATCATTATATTTGTTTAATAACATTCAGTCACTTTTTTAAGCACTTTCTTTTTAATTGAACATGTCGCTTAGATTAAAATATAAGATTTTATTCACTGTATGTAGGTTAACGAGATTATTATATATGAAGTAAATTCTTCATTCTTTCTATGTACACAGTTATTTCTTTAATGACATCTGATATCATTTAATGTATTGTTTCTCTACTCAGATAAATATAATAGATGATATTTGAAACATGCTATCAACATTTTAAAAAGGAATCTTATTGTTTTTAATATTACATAATAATTCTTACATTGTTAATCACTTTTTATATTTTTACATGATTCATAATCTAATACTTTTTACAGAATATATATTGAAAAATACATTGTCTAAATATTATTATTCGAAAATATCGTTTTTTCAATCGCTGTAAACTTTAGTTTTTAATAAAAAAAAAGAAAACAAAAGGCTATTACATCTATAAAAAAATAATATTTTCGAAGACGCAATATCTCTAATCTCGGCTCGCGAGATTATATATTCTTTTATTACTTTTCGTGATTCTCTTCATTGACTTAAAGGTATACTTAAAACTTACACTTTGGCAGGCAGGCAAGCGGGACTTAGACAACAACGAATGGAAAGATTAAATTACACCGCATTAAATGTAAAATAAATACAAATCGCGCGCTGGTTTACGTACTAATATTATAATACAAAGAAGTCCATTAATGGTCTTACAAGAACTAAAAGGTCGATGACGGTGAACGTATTTTTCTTAATGACAATAAATTACAAAAGTTAATAAAAACTTTAAAATACAATTGAACATTCCATTTACATATACATTTCAGCTTTGTTTAATAAAAATGATTATAGAGTAGAAGTAAAATGAGAACTTAAAACTAATGTTTTTTTTTAATAAAACAATCTTTTGTTCGTATTAGTAAGATAACAACAATTTTTTCAATCGCCTTATATTTATAAAGTTTGGTATTGCCAAATTCTAATTGACGAATAAAAAAATGCTAGAAAACTCTTTGAATAAACCAGTACTCAGAAATAGTGGATTTTCTCATTACATAATTTTAATACCATGTCAAGAGCTTGTTTCATCTTGAAATCTTCTTATGAGTGTCTTTATTCTTCTTTTGCTCTGAAAATAAATGCAATTTGAAATTTTCAAAGTACAGCCAGTGTACTTTTCACGGCGCAAAAAACATTTTGTTCACTCGTTAAAATTACAAGAATAATGTACTCTATATTCTTACACCTAGTAAACCTCGCACTTGAATCTCGTCATTCACGGGAAATTCTCTGTACATTCATCTCAATAAATGTTTCTCCTATACATAAAAAAAAACCCATTGAACATCTGTACATTAGTTAAAGCTAACTATTCTGTTATACATTGAACACGTAATTTTACAGAAGCAGAACCTCACACAGATGAAACATTGCGAGCGAGCGCGTAGAGGCAAGAACATCTTCTCGATTTAACCCGTGCGTAAAACAAAAACAAAAAAAAAATCAGGGGACAAGAAATTATACACTGCCCATCACCCACGTGCATATCGCAATACTCGAATCCGATTATATATATACGCGTTCAGAGTTCCAAGCGATCGGTGCTCACTTTTCAGTACGTATACCGACGAGGGTCGCGCGTACCGGACCCTCGACAACGACGGCACGACGTCGCTCGACTCGCGTCGCCACCGGACTTAAGTTCTCCTCCTCGCTGCTGGAGCTACGCGACAGGCAACTCTTGAGCTCGAGCGACTTACGACTGATGGGATTGTTGTTGCTGCCGCCGCTGCTGCCGCTGCTGCTGTTGTTGCTGCTGTCGATGATTATGGCGGGGTTGTCGGCGGCGTCGACCGACGGCGAGGCCGAGGTGCGCCTGTCCGGACCGCCGTTCACCAGGTACTTGAGCGGCACGCGCTCCGAGCCCTCGCGCCTTTTCGTTCTGGCAACATTCAGAGCGGAAGGTTTTTTGAGTATGTGCTTAGTTTGCGGTTTGATGCATAAAGATTGTTGGAAAAAGTTATTTATAAAAAGATTTGTTAGGGATCTTAAGGGTCTAATTATACTGCATAGCTTGAAATAGCGGAATACGAATGTTTGGTGACAAATATATTGATTTATTTAAACACGACAAAAGTTTGAATTGCAATCAGTCGGAATTGAGTAATTAAGGTATATGAGAGCGAAGTTTGGTATGAATTTTGAATATTCAAATTATGAGTGGCTTTAGGAATAAAAGCAGTCATTTTGATTCACTTTGTTAAAAAAAAAGAATAAGTCTACTAAATATCGCTGTGCAGTTGATTTTTTATATTCGCTGCAGTTTTTAAAATTGGTAAATTACATCAATGATTTATTGGCATTTATTAATGATAATTATTGTTAAATTTACGACCCTGGGTTTTCTATAGTTGAAAGGCCTGCATCGCGTCCGGAATGAAAAAATCCTATTAATTTAGTACCGATCAGATAAGAATTTGTCTCGGAATTAATGTTGTAAATTTTTTTAATTTAGATTTGGTAGAAGATTTATTACATTTATTCTCGCGATCACTGCAGAAATTCATCTTGGTAATCATCAATCATAACAATAATTTTCCATTTATAAAAGTAAATTATGCAATTTTAAAAATCGCCATTAATAAATTGGCACTGATCTACCACAAATTTTTTGTTATCAAAATATTTATAAAAAATAATTATATTTTCATATTAACAAACCCAACAACTGTTATTTTTAAAATTTGGCAAAGAATATTACATTGAAATAGACACAAAACATTTTTTATATCTGTATCTATTATAGCGTACTAGATTTCAAGTAAATAAAAATATTTCATATTTTTTGTAATTTGACCTTATAAGGGAATCATCCCGGTGTGCGAACACGATCCTTTACGGAAACGAAATCGTTAATAATTATTTACAACTTACATTTATTACAACATAAAATTTAAAATAATAAAATAATCGCCGCCGACGATGTGATAATAAATAACCTCTTAAAATTTTATTAAATTGTATTGCATTACAAAAAATACCTTCACAGACCCAGTTCCTAATCATTTAATAGCACACGTCGCATGCTTATGCCTAGATACAAACGAAATAATAAAACTAAAATCCTACATTACTTTATTTTTTTTCGTACAAACATTATTTACTTCTTTTAAAAATTACATTTTCATTTAAAAGAGAAACGTTGGCTATTAGCAAATCGTAAATGCTGTATTTTTTATTAAAATTTGAAATACAGTACCGCGGATATAATATATAGCATAAATGCAATAAAATTGCAAATATAACGGTTTTCTTGATTAAATTATTAGTTAGTATACCGATGCAGATATAAATAACATGTTACATCAAAGAAAATATTATTATGTAAAATACCTATATTAATTTTATTGCCTTTCACACACATTAAGTCACTTTAGACAGATTAAAGCTATTCATAAATTACGCGATGTTTGATGAATTATTTAAATTCATTATATGCAAATTATTTGTTGGAATGAGCATTAACTGTTCGAAACTTGTATAAGAAACCAGAAACATTCTCAAAATATATAAGTTGAAGATAGTTGAGACGAGTTATTACAGCGATTATCTTAAACAGCAATTATAACCACTGATTAAATTGTATGAAAATAAATATAATTATCCCATACTTCTCCCGTCCTAGACCTATAACATTATATAAAGATTGATACAAATGGAGAAGAAATTACTGACATCCATTTAACTCGAGAAATTTTATATAATAATAGCAAACATTACCATATCAGAAACCAAGGAACATTTAAAAAGGTTCATAATGCAACCGAGCATTTTTCTATTTTTCCACAGTAATTAGTACACGACATATATGACATATTGTGTGAATATTAATTAACGGAAATTGAGAAACATTAGATTTAGTTTTGTGTAATATCAATAACATAAAAAGCATATTTTACACAAATCACATATCAACTTCTTCTTTTTGTTATATGAATAACAAATAGAACAATAAAGAAACGGTTCTAAATTTTGCTTTATCCTTTCATCGGAATGAAAAAATATAATTTTGATTTCAGAATTAGTTATGTGAAATAGACATAGATTTTAACAATATATAGACACGCAGGTAAAATTAAATTTGACTATTACATATTCCGTAATAGGAATTCATATACTAAAAATAGAGTCGACAATATACAAAAAAAAATTGAAAAACCCTACAAAAAATATTGAATAACCCGTATACACGGAGAAAAATGATGTATCAATATTTAAGATGAAAATACGAAAAATTGCTATGTTGCGTAGTAAAGCTGTGATATACTCATTTTATAGAGATTTTTCTTATATTCATAACAAATATTACTATGGACATAGTAATTTTGGCTATAAATTTCTATAAAAATTGCTATGTTGAATAGTAATTTTTGTTATAAACATAAGAAAAATCTCCATAAAATGAGTATATCACAGCTTTGGTACGCAACATAGTAATTTTTCGTATATTCATCATAAATATTGCTACATCCTTTTTCTCCGTGTAGAAAAAAGAATTAGAGAAATATATAATATTCTGTAATTTTGATAACAAAACATTTAGTCAAGAGATCTTGATTGATCAGAAACTACCTACGTCCTTCACGATAGTCATAAAATTAAAAAGGATTAAGTGCTCTAAAACTTTACGTTGACGAGG
>UELU01147451.1:89444-104823 GCA_900490025.1 Megastigmus dorsalis
CTCTCTACCCTGTCTCTCTCTCTCTCTCTCACCCTCTCTCTCTCTCTCTTTCTCGTGCTCTACACCCAGCGAGCGGCATGCAGATAGCGAGGGCTTTCGCAAGCACACAGCTCGCCTATATGTCGAACACGAAGCTCCCGAGAGAGAGAGAGCGCTGCATGCGCGCCGTGTTTTTACCGATCTCTCAAGCTCGATTTATTATACTATATACGCTTGACGATTTATCCGTATAGCTCAGATCTTGCGAGGCCTACTACGCGTGTGCCACAAGTTGGTTGAGATAGCGTGAATAGACTTGTGTGTATGCGCAATCGCTGGTGTAATGATTTTACAAATGAACGGCAATTTTTCATTGCGCGCGTATCGTTAAGGATGGATATGTTTTTTGATCCGCGTTCCGTTGACCGAGCGCAACATCGTTTGCGCAGAGGCCACGAGGAATTTCGCAGCATTGAAAAGTCATAAACACTGGTTTAACTGCGATTACCTGCGTATACCGTTATATACATTCTAATCAGCTCACAATAAATTAAGCTCGCAACGCGTTTGTTAACGAAAGATTTCGATTGATTTACACAGAACAAATGAGTCCGATATTGAAAAGCAAACATTAGTTTAAGAATTTTATCTGCTAATCATTTTTTCGTCGCTGCCTTTGACTTTATCGAAAACCATAAAATACGATGATACTTATAGGAAGTGATAAAATTTATAATCCTAATCCCTCAATTGAACGAAAGGAAGAACTAAGAATTCCGAGCAAACATAAATAAAATCCGTAGAAATAATAATTACCTTGATTTCTCCGATGAAAATACTCGCACCAACGATGTATACCGAAAAGAATCAATAAACCTTTATTTAACTTACACTTTCAAATCTCTTCCTATTCTCTTGCAACGTGAATAACCTTAAAAACATTTCATTCCCACCCAAAAATACTCAATCCCATTAAGCAAACACTTTTCTGAATCTCGCGCAGCGTCGTTGCATTTGATGAGGCGAGAAAGAACATATATATATATCTGGCTCACGAATAGACAACAAGTCAGAACTTATAAGCCATAAACGAAGTCCTTTGCATGGTGCTTTATATATAAGACTCGCCGTTGAAGCAAACGATCACGACGTCGTCACTTTAACGCGACTGCGTAGCTCGTGGCATACGCATACACACTTTGAATAGCGTATAATATGCTATCGTATATACATATACGCCGTTGACGATCTGCGTATGGAAATGCGTGCCGCGCAGATGCTATACCGTGAAATGAAATTGAGTGGCGCGCGAAACGACGATTTTCTAATGTCTCTCTGAAAGGAAGAAATAAGGTATAGGATTTTGGTCGCTGTAGGCTTTAGGTATACAAGTGAAAAAGTGGACGCTTCCCTCGCGTTCGTTGTAAGAAATTGCTACGTAAATATAAGCGTCGCTCATCAACTGCAAACTAGAAGCAACGCTATGGACTTTTATTGCGCTTATCGCACTTTGGCAATTGTTAAGCATACAAAAATTATTTTACTTTGGTGAAATGTTCCAAGTACAGCCCACGTAGAAGGTTTTAAAACAATGTGAAAATTATCGGTGTTGGTACACGCTAAGTCTGTTGTTGTTACTAAAAATATCCGCTCTTATCGAAGTCCTTAAGACAGTTTATCAGCTCGTTTATATGGATAATTTCCGGAAGCAAAAATTCGTCTAATAAAAGCATAAATCATTTTCAAACCCGAAAGAGTAAATAAAGAACTGTACGAAAGAATTAATAAGATCATAAAGTTTTTATTATCTCTGATAACTTGGCAATCTGTCTAGCAGCTATAGTCGTTGAAACTTTTTTCTCGTTTCCCTGCCACAAGATTTACAATTTTTTTTTAACGAATAGTTATAATCGTTTTAATCGCATTTAAAGATAAACAAATATAATAATTTCAAAAAATCATATTAATATAGTTCCAATGGTTATGTGCAGTACATTTTATTTACAGATCACAGTAGAACGTTTCTATTTAGCATGATAAGCTTTGAAAGTGATTCTTAGATAACATAATAAATGATTCATTGAATCACAGGAAGTATTTGCGTACAATTAATTTCGATATATAAAATTAGCAACGTTCAGTTTTAATTCTCTGTAAGCCTTCCTGAAATTACTTATAGATATTATATTTTATTATCGTACTTTATGGGTAAATTGTGAAAATTCAAATTGTTTTAGTGCCGCGCAGCATGTTTTAATCGATACAAATTGTATAAGGTCAGTAATGGAGCGACACAATTTGCATAAAGATATTTTTTCCTTTTTGCTTCAATTATTATTATATAAGATTGGTACGTTTATTTCACATCAGACTTCTGTTTGTGAAGATATAATTTATTCCCCGTACTTAGTGCCCAGTTCTTTTGTCAAATGCCAATAAATTTTCATTATTTTAATTATGTAAATACTTGTGAGTGTGTGTGTGTGTGCGTGTGTGTGGACAGAAGGGGGCAATGAGCGCACAAGTAGAACACAGTTGACGCAAGCAAAAACGCCAGTGTCAAAAGGAGAGAAAGACCAGAAGAAAGAGAGTCAGTAAGCATATGGGCCAAGTACAGCTAAACACAGGAGCAATGAGGAAGACAAGCGGAGATAAAACTCGCACAACAAGTGCATCGGTACTTGGGATACAGGCGTTAATGCTCATAAGTAGATGGACGAATGTACTGAACCAGTCATAACGTATGTATATACCGAGGCGCTTATTGCGATGTAAACAAAACACGAAGGTGACAAAGAAAAATAAATAGCTCGAGGGACCGGATGATGTCATATATAATTTTACATCCTCTTGTCGAAATAGATTATTTCGTTTTTTTTTTTTTATTGCTATATCTTTAAGAAGATAGCAAGTCAGATCGCATGGCCAGTTTCGACTCTGGCTCAAACTCTTGGACGTAACAATTTAAAAATTGGCAAAAGATAGAGGCAGCAGAAAGCAGGAGCGAAAGTGGTACGCTAAGTGGGTTGGAAAAGAATCCGAAGGGAGAAAAAAATAGAGCTAAGAGAACAATGGTCGAGGAAAAAAGCATAAGGATTTTGAATGCGCGCTCGAGGGAGCGAGAGAAGTGAGAGAGCGAGCGAAAGGTAATAGTAAGATAATAAAAGCTAGAAAGATTTAAGGGCCGGCACGACATTAGCCTAATAGTCGGACAGCTAGACTGAGTGGATACTCGATATACATGTATATGTATATATATATGAGCGACCAGATAGTCGAGAATAAGTAGATAATGCCCCCCCGTGCATATCAAATAATGCCCGAGTACGCATTCTCTCGCTCATGGGCGGTTATAAAGCGCTGACGAAGCGACGTTTGGCCTACGCGATTGACGTCTTGTTCGAAGGAAACTATCAATTCTCGTTAAGAAAAATATAGTATATAGGAATTATATACTTTCATTTTCAATTTATCCCGAAAAAAAAGTTTTTAATCGTATTTTATTTCAGTATGATTTTTGTTTATGCGTTATAAGGAGAAAAAAAATGATTCTACATCTCGCTAAACCAGAATCAAAAAGAAACAGATCGTGTCCGACGTGAAGTATTAAATTGCGTGCTGCAAAGGATTAAAATGTTTCATTTATCTCGAGTATAGTAAAATTATTTATCCCGCTAATTCTCATTTAATTGTATAGGATATAGTGCAATGCTTTTCAGTCTATATATCAGAGATTTTACACAGCCATCATACAAATTGACAGCTGAATTTAATTACTCTATAGACTTAGCGTTAAAGCGTCAACGAATTTTGGAATAACGCTTTGTCGCTATATCTAATATCTTTCATTCGCAATATCCCTATATTATACGTGTCATGACTTGGCGAAATCCTTGTCCACCGTAGTTTTTCAACGTCGCAGCAATTGCCTTCCGGAGTTTGTGTGACACCATTTTGCTGTACCATATATACATATACACACACAAGATCATCTTCTGAATTGAAAACACACGTTTGAAACTACTCAGAATACCGTTTAATGTAGTTCGCCCGTGGCACGAACGATTTTCGCACTTGAAATTTGATAAATCGCATTCTGGCTGGCACATTTGCGCGTATACGCCAATTAAGATAGTGCTGTGAATTATTATGCTCGCGCTGTTACAGCGATATAAAGAGTGCTTTCAAGTGGATCATTATCAATGTTTAAATCGGTACAATGTATATTCAACTCGAAACAAACAAATCTATATCGATGCATTTAGTACCTATATGTGATACATGGTGCGACGCGATATTTTACATATAAGTAGTTTGGTACGATGAATAACGGTCTGCGTTCTTTAAAAAGAAAAATCAGGCTACGACACGAGCTTATATACAAATGCCCTTTGACGATGCAAACTTCTTTAAGCAGATGTGTCGCGAGGTTTATAGCTCGGTTGACAATAGGGAACAAAGTGCGAAGGGAAACCAAGCGGAAAGCTCGAGACCGCAATTCGCGTGTGGGTGCGAAGAAGAAGCACGCGGGAGAACTAAGCCAGAAGAACAACAAGAATACACGAGAAAGACAGAGTGAAAGAGAGAGGGACACACACACGCACACACAAGTACACAGCGTATGTTTTTGAACATTACTTCCGACGGCTGATGATTGATTAGATCGCTCGGCAGTTCGGCATAAAGCCGCGCCTCCTCTTCCGCTTACTCTTATAGCCAACCTCTATCCCTCCCCCCTCCACCCCCCCCCTCTCCTTCAGTCCGGCGTGTAACATTCAGCAGCAGCAGCAGCTTATAAGCTTCTTCAAACGGGCTGTTGTATTACATACGATTGCCAAGGATGTCGCGCATTTGCCATTTCGCGATAATTGATCGGCCCTCGAGAAATGAGCGGGTTTATAAACTGACTATACGCGCTCCGCACGATTGATCGACGCTTGCGAGTCTCTCTGCGAGTATGTATGTATGTATGTACATGTATATACATGTACATGGGGTTGGCGCGCGATGCTGCGAGCCGGAATTGCTTCTTTAGCATCTGACCTAGATTCTTTGCTGTCGTTCGCGTGTTCCTTTGTTCCTTCTGCTTGTTTTTTTTTCCCCCCTTTTATTTCCCCTCGATATCCATTGCGGCAAAAGATTTTGTGGGATCTGTGAATGTTCGAAGTGTATTGCATTCGTTGCGCGTCGAGAGTCGCAGCGATGACTTTCTGTTAGCCTCGATGTAAAGATATGTGTATAAGGATTTGGGCAACGCATCGTTTTAAAACTAACATTATAATTAGTAAATAATTAAGTTGAAACTTGATTGTGTGCACGCGAAATTAAGTAGTTTGTTTAAATCGTATCGTAGACTGGCGATTTGAAATTTTAAATGATAATTTCAGGTTTCCTATTTAGTGCTCGAGGATAGGCTATTATACCGAAACGAATGTTGATTAAGAAAAAAAGTAGATAATGGCTCGATTAGCGGTATTGATTGCGCTCAATTAGACTATGCCCAGCCAGTAGCATTAGTGCGATATATATCTATACAGTGAGGTTTACAATATTCATTCGAAGCAAAGAATAGTTCGGCTGAGATATTTTGTAAACGTTTCGGATTTATCCTATATATATATAGGAAGAAAAGTTCGAAAAACTTAATAAGCAATATATACCGCTCGACGGTTATAATTACCTGTCATCTTGACAGACAACTTGTGCTATCGCAACGCAAGACATACACGTGTGCGCGCGGGCTTTGTGAATATCAGTTTTGAGGAAATGACAAGCGCGTCAGCGCTATCTCTCGAAAGACTTTAACTAAACAGGCTGTCGCCCGGTGACATTAACGGCCAATATAAATTAGCCTACATACCCAAAATCTTTCCGAACCGCGTGCAACGTATACGTCAAAGGTGAAAAAGAAGAAAAAATAACAAACAAACAGCAAATAGCTATGCGTATTATATAGCAGATGCATAGTATATATATATATATACATATCGACAGGGGCGAGAAAGCAAAAGAACGCGCGGGACAAAGCGGGAGAAAGAGGGTCACACACAGAGGCCGACTTCCGAGTGTCTTTCGGTATCCGCTGATCTGCTTCCGTGTCCCCTTCAAGACCGAAAAGTATCGTGCATATCATGTACGGTGGACGGTATATAGCAGGAGCGGTAGGCAGCAGCGGCGGCGGCGGCGGCGGCGGTGGCGGCGACGGTGGCGGCGGTCATAGTAGCGGTCCAGCCATTGAAGCGAGCCGCCGCGTTTACGTCACAGCGAATCCGGAGCGCGCGTAAATACACTCGCACTCTGCCGAGCCTTATAGCTCAATGTCCGTGTGTGTGTGCGTGTATGCTTCGCTATATGCGAGCAGCTCGCATCCACTATATATCTGTGGGACAAGCTCTACACGGCTATCCTACCTCTCTCTCTCTCTCTCTCTTTCTCGCTCCGTACACACACACACACACGCGCACACGGAGAGAGAGAGAGAGACACATGGATGGAGAGCGAGCGAGCGAGAGAGCACCCGTGGAGGCTTGCACGAGCGTTTGATGCGCGTATATATATCACATGACCGGATGCGGGGGTAGGTAAATTGGCCAGCAATTGCTGACGCCACAAGAGCTGCGACCTATCGGCCAGTCACTCTTCGTGTGGCCACCGCCGCCACCGCCGCGCGCGTTTGCGCTTGCTACATATCTATACATATATATATATATATGTGTGTGTATATATGGTGTTCCTGCTGCTGCTGATGCTCCTGTCGATGCTGATGCTTCTTCCTGTTTAGCTCTTGCAGGACGTGCCGCGCAGGTACGACACCTGCGTTAGGTGGGACACTGGCTGAGAAAGCCGAGGCTTTGGTCGCTTCTTAGTGGAAAATCGAGATGAGCGAGTGCGGCGCGTGTACGCGAGGATTTTTCTTTCCATTGGCGCCACATGGATTCACGGCTCGTTTGTTAATTCTTTCCTGCGATTACTGATTCCTGACCGATTGCACGTGTCGTATATAAGATCGAAGCGACGATAACGAACGAGATGTGTAATGTGCAGGAAAAATTCATGTTCACCGATGGTTAGGTTGTATATATATACTTGAATTATTGGCCTTAGCTTAGAGATTCGTATATTATCTTTGTTTCTGAGAGCTCAAACGGGTTCTGTAACAAAATGTTATTGGAATATGCAGGGAAATCTCGTGCGCGCGATCGTAAATTTGTCCTTCTCAGTGGATTTTACTACGAATTTACAACCAGAGATTATTTCATTCGCTTCCGATGATCATACTGACAAATAATTATTAAATTGCGATAGGAATGTATATAGTTTTTTTTTCTTTTTTTTTCTCCGGGAAATTCCTGTTTCTTTGTAATTTGAGACGCGTCTCGAACGCTTTACACGCAAAATGTAATTAAGCTGATGCGTGCAGCATAAATTAGGAAATTAATTGAGAAATAAAGTATGACTATGTTTGCGAATCTTGCAAATTATATTTTTATCCCTTAGAATTCATGTATAATTTCTATTATGCTTGCAGAAATCTCTCGCTCTATTTGACAAACATATATATCGTATTGAAAAAGTTGGAAAAATAGTTGGAATGATTAAACACCGTAAATAATGCAGAGATTGGTGCATAGGTTAAAGACAATCTCGACTATGGGGCCTATAAATAAATCTCTAAACTCTCCCTCTTTATCTCTTATGACGTCTGCACTCCTCTCTCTCTCTCTCTCTCTCTCGCTCACTCTATAGAGTGCATCGAAAGCTCGGGTCGTCACTTCCTCTGCAATGACGTTCGCGGAAGCTGATCGCGCGCGCGGAACTTTCATTTCTTTCAGCGCGCAGAACAACTACTACCTACTAACACTGGAGAGCTAAGTTTCGTCTCTCTATGCGATAATGTTTTGAGTCTCGCTTTATAAATAAGGCACACATTCATTAAGCGTTAATTACCCGTGTGCTTTTTGCTACTCTGGCATCTGTCTATACTGTGTTCATTATTAGAGATGTTTCATTAGAAAGTTTTTACCGCAGCAAAGATTGCAATACATTTGTTTAAGCTTGGTTCTGTTTATATTATTATAAATTAATGATTTGAAGTACATTGCTAATTTAAAATATGTACTCGTTTTTGAATCAGTGAAGAGAAGAGCTCCGGTAAAGTCTTTAGATTAATTCTGCAAAGCTTATATATCACTAAGATTATAGAGTTGAAAATTTTTTTGAAATTCAACGTCTCACAGTATTCATCTGTTTCTACTCGTATATTGTATATGTATAAAAAATGGGTATATATAATCAACTCTACCTTTTTCAAAAGATATGGTTTAAAACAGTAAAAATTTGTCCTTCAAATCAATGTATACATCCACAATTGGTCAGTTAATTTTCTACAACTACATCTAAAAGTTCTCTGAAAACCAGTCTGTACACGCATTGACTTGTTCTTCAGCGGACGAATTTTCAGTGGCCCCGAAATGAAGAGAGTACACGTGCTATTAACACTCAGATCGAACCGAGTAGTTTTCTTATAGTGAATGACCATAAGTTCTCCTAAATAATCAATATTTCATCAACTCGGAAGTAATAACTAATAAAAATTCTAACTTGATATACAACTGCCGATATCTGTGCAAAAGAGAAATCAAATAGTTCTCACCATCCTCATCCCAATTCGCATATAATACCGTTCGCATTCCGCGATTTCAAACACCCCGAACACAGCTAACACAAGTTTGTTCCATCAAAGTCCAAACTCAAGACGATAAGAGCGTCAATTATAGCCTCGCGGGATATCATTGTACGAAAACCCGCGTCTCGTTCATCCTCCACACGACTAAACGGACACTCGCGGATGCGCGGCTTTCTCTCACTCGCGTTCGCGATGCTCGTTGCCTTATAGCCCCAGCGGCGATGTTGTAGCTGCACACGCATCCAGCCAAAAGATGCCAAGGTCTTATTATGCACATCCACCGCGTGTGTCCGTGACTCTTCCTCTCTCTCTCTCTCTCTCTCTTACTCGCATTCTCCGCGATATAATAAACCACCCCCACAGGCTTCTATATCCTGATTCTCTCTCTCTCTCTCTCTCTCTTATAATATGCACGAACGAGGAGAGCCATATACGAGGAGTTTCGCGCGCTGCGTAGAGGCGAGCCGCGAGAACCGGATCCAAAGGCCAAGGCGAAAAGATCCGCCCGCCTCGTCGTCGTCTTCGTCGTCGTCGCGTGTAGCGATGAAACTTGACGCCTAACAGCAGTAGCAACAGCAGCAGCAGTAGCAGCTTCAGTATACCGGCACGAGGCAGACGAGCTTCGCGTGACAGTTTATTTTTCTCTCTCTCTTTCTCTCTCTCTCGCGTCGCGATCTCTTTGGCCGCTAGAAAGGATTATGCATGCAAATTCGAGCGGGCCGCGCGTCGATTGGAAGCATTGGCTGCTGCCGCGCGGTCTAATTGAGCTTAGGTGATGAAAAATTGCATGTGATTATGATGAATGGCTGCAGCAGAGCGAGACCGTTTCTCTCTCTCTCTCTGTGTGTGTGTGTGTTCTTGTCTCGCCACGCGGCGATACTATAAATTAATGAAATTTCGAGCGTTAAAAGAAGTGGAAGAAAATGTGTAGACGCACGAAATATTTGCGATAACTGCCTTCTTCTTCCTTTTTTTTTATCGAGCTCATAAATTCTCGTAAACTCAGCTACAGAAGATGTGCATATATACGTACATAGTCGCAGGAGAATCCGCGCGGCGACGGTGCCTCTTTTTTTTCGGTATATTTATACGGAGCTGCGTGCAATCTGACAGTTCTCTCGAAAGCTAACAGACCTATGCTCTTTAACTTCGCTTCAAATCAATCAAATGACAAATATAGAAACTCACTCGGAATGACAATCGCCGTGTTATCTCACTGTTTACTCAACGCTGCATATCCGCAATAATTATCATAATTGATCGAGACATCGGGCATTAGCCATTGTATATATTTATCGCAAAAATAACAGCGTTCCAGCAGCCTTCGAAAACAGACTCTATTTTATATTCACCTCCTTTAAATAGCGCCTCCGGGCTGTAGACTATCTCCCGAGCGCTCGCTCGCAGCCAATATACAACTTTAAGATTTATATACGACAGGAGAGCGAGAGAGTACGAAGCCATGTATTTTGCCAGCGCTCCCGGTGGCATGCACATTGCACTCGACGCCGCTGCCGGTGCGAAACACTCGCTTATTCTTCTACTTCTCCTCCGCCTCGTGTTGTGAAGTATATGTTCGCGCATTTGCAAGTTTCAATATTTGCACGGGCATAATGGCTCGCGTTGTGTTCCTCGCATGCGGCGCAGCGATTGATTTCATTATAAGTCGCCGACGACGGCCGCGAGACACAGACAATATTCCATTTACCGTCTTTTCACCTTATAAGCTCTCGCGCGCACGGCTATAAATTTCTAGCTCACCGTACCATGTGTGTACACGAGATTGGAATTGAACGTCTCAGACGATTTTCTTATAACAAAATTCACTCGGTCTTGATGCTTTAATCTCAAAACTTTCCGTGTCTTGCTCAATGTATATTTTATGTTTAGTGCGCTTATACTTGACTCGAACGTTATCATTGTACGGATGTTTACTATCCAATGAGTTTGGAAGTTTTGTTGAAAATTAAATTATTGATGGTACCGTATAATAATATGCTCCGCGTTATTTCTATTTTGATGGATCGGACATTCTTTTTGATTCAAAGTTGAAATATATAAGAACACCATATTTTTTCGTTAATATTTGACGATAAATTGAAAACTACCGTCTAAATTTAAATATCAGTGAAATTTCGGTCACCGCAGACTATTAAATCCATATGGATACTGTTTCAACGTATGGTACTGTTGGAGATGTGCACGTGGCCTGATTTTCATTCATTCAAATTTAGAGTATATGGATTTCATGAAAAGATTATTCACCGGCTTAACTGTGTCTGTACCTCGACTGTCGAGCGACATTCCGACTATTATACATTATATTATATATGGATACTCGTCCAAAGATTTTAAAGAGTCGTTCTCCGATGCAGATAAAGACGAATATACTCGTCTACATATTTTCTACCCTACTTCGTTACCTGATTCATTTATACACATCTATATATAAAAGCTTAAATAAAACCTGGAGGACTGCTAGAACACAACTGTATAGATGGGAATTCTTATTTTCTATGCTCTTATATGATATTGTAATACAGCCAGGTCGACTGATTTGAAAATGCAACTATCGCATTAATAAACAAATTTTGCCTTAATAAACACAGGGGGTGATGGGTTAAATCCTGTATCTTAAAATGCTGCGGTTATGAAATATTCGTGTACATAGAGTTCATAAATCATGCGAGAAAGCAAATAAGAAAGCGTGCACAAATACTCTGACGGAAACGGAACAAGGTTGTAAAAAAAAGATTGAATAAATTCAAAATATCATGAATGAATTATTCAGCTTGATTTTCAGCAAAATGTCGTATAATCGCCCTGGTATAGAAATGTTGAGGAGTTCGTAGCCAGTTTTTAGCCAGATTTTAAAAATATATTGAATTTTCATTATTATCTCTGGATCTGGAGCCTGCATAAAAGATTAGACTCTATATAATTGAAAACTAGTACAAAACTGAACAATATAATTTGTAATATAGTACATATGAAAGCATATTGTTTACTTAATAGCCACAACTCCAGACCAGTCAAACTCGTCAATTTTCTACCAAGGCATGCATCTGCATCAGAGTGTTGTAGCAAGGCAGTTTTCCCAAAAAGGCAAGAAGAGGAAAAATCGTGTGCGCAAAGTGAGCTCTTATAATCGCGAGCGGAAAGCTGCTCTTGTCGAGTTTACCTCGGTGACGAGTGTGCTGTCGTAGTCCCGCGTATCGTAGTTCCATCCGTATCGACACTTGACTCTCGGCCAGTCGGGTTGGCTGACCGGCTTGGTCAACTGACGCGGCAAACGATACAGCTTGGGATTGACCGTGGAGGTGCCGTAGGCGTCGTCGTTGTAGCCGCCGTTGAGGGGCAGATCCTTCCTGAGGCCGCCCGTGTCGTCGTAGTCCGCCATGCCTCTTGCCGTACTCGTGCCGTTGTCGTAAGCCGAGTTCAGCCAGGACTCCACTATCGCCGTATAATTCACGTCGTACATGTAGCACTTGCTGTACTCCCGCTTGCCGTCCGACTTCGTCTTGAATGGCAGGGAGAGAGCTTTGCGATCTTCCAGGCTCAGTATGTTCGTCAGGTTCTCGAGCTCCGGTATCCGACACCAGTGCTCGGGCGACGCGCTCACGAACACCTGCGAGTTGAACGACAGAAAAAAAACAATGCTGTATCGGGCTGATGCGGCTTCACTTGGTTATTCGCTCGATTGGAATTTAGTTTATGGGGGAGTTTCTTTTTATATAGATAATTTAAGCTATATTTATTATGTTTAAAGTTAATTATTTTGCCAGCCTCTTCCGCGTTGGATTAGAAGCAGTTGGTGCTTTAGAAAATGATAAACGAATGACTCGGGTTCGTAACATTTTGTCTTTTACACATTGTAATGAATCCGATGAGTGGTCTTAAGTGGCCGAAAACTACGGACGTGGCGGTAATTAACGAACGCGGTCAACCCGCTCAGATGTATGGGGTCACTCCGCTTAAGCTTCAAATCTAATTATCTTTGTGTACGATGTTTCGAACATTGCATAATGATATACAAATAACACTAATAAACTCGTCTTTGCGTACAAGTCGTTCATTTTCATCGTATTAAATGTACACGTGGCTTTGAAAGATGCAAGATTCAAGAACGCGCGAGTATATATATAGGTATAAAAAAAAATTATGATCGTAGCGTTGTGCGCGAAAAAAAAATTCAATTTAATAGAAACGCGATATCTTGCTTCTCTATTACACGGCATTAAATTTTTTATAAGCGCGCAACGTATATAAGAAATATTATAATGAACATGAATTTCTATCATTTTTATGCAAGTCGCTTTATAATATTCTTTGAATACATCATTAAGTGTCTTAAAATAATTTAAACTTTAATAAAAAAAAAATTATTTTATTTATCGATAGAACGCGTCTTTTCATATTTTTCATTAATAATGCGAGCATCCATCTACATTTGTATGTGTTAATAAATCACATACTTTAAAAATGTCCTATTTTAAATCTATTATTATTATTTTTAAAATTGTAATAATTTTTGTATGTCAAGTGTAACATCATACTTGTATTACAAATCAATTTGTAGTACAAATTAAAAGCAGTAATGGAATTATAATTCAAATAACGCGCAATAGTATCGTATAAGTAAATGCGAATGTCTGGCCCAAACTTGAACGCTACTACTTATTTCATAGTTTCTTGTATTTATGCTTTTTTGCGTATTTTTCTAGATCGCTGCTAATTAATTCATATCACAAAGAACTCATCGATGAAAATCAATTATAAAAATAAATTATTGATGTAGGATTGTAATAATTGTACGTTCCATATAGCATGGAACTTTGAATAAATAACTTAATTCGTATAAAAAACGGTAAAATTACTTTAACTTAATTTTTATTATCCCAGTATGCAAAAAAATTATGCAAATTCTATTACTTTAGAAGAAAGTTCTTAATTGAATGAATGCACATATCCGGCAGTTCCGTGTGTTGAAACTTTATCGATATTAAAAACTGTGTGCCATAAAAACTTGCAAAATGGTAGGTAGTATAGCAAGGAAAAGTGCGATAGACCGCGACTCTTCATCCAAAGTACTTTTGTTTCTCGATAATTTACCTATAAAAATAAGTTAGCAGAGACTAATATGATGCTACTTAAAACTGAGTTATTCTTTTGTAATTGACGTTCATATCTAATTGATTATACTATTAAAAAATATTGAAAATTATAGAATGACTACAAATATTTTTCTTAGATTGTATGTTAGATACATAGAAGTTAAATTTAGAAATTACGTAAATAAGCATGTTGTAAATTCAGTTTATTATTACCTAAATCACTAAGCTACGGCTACGAAGAATAAATACATAATACGAGTTCAATTTTTAATATTTCTGAATAACTTCGTTAACTATTAAAATATTCCTCTTAATACTTTATAAATTAATTGCTTTATTACATAAAACTATTCTTATAATATTGTCACGAACTTGCATTTTAACAAGCAAAATTTTAAGCAAAATATATCAACTTAAGCATTTTATCGTGTTTTGCGTATTTTTTTTTTCATGCATGCGTGTTTACACCAGCTACTTAGCTTTATCAAATGCAAATATTAATTTAATCACAACGGTGAGTTAAACGTTA
This sequence comes from Megastigmus dorsalis, assembly GCA_900490025.1. Classification (NCBI taxonomy): domain Eukaryota; kingdom Metazoa; phylum Arthropoda; class Insecta; order Hymenoptera; family Megastigmidae; genus Megastigmus; species Megastigmus dorsalis. Next base: position 103,753 of record UELU01147451.1, read on the forward strand.
AGCTTTTCACGTATCTTCATTACACTTAGCATTAGAAGGAGTAATAATACAGTAGAAGTGTGTACATTACATTCAAGATAAGTATATTTTATCATGAACGACTTTCTTTTGTTTTTTTCTTAACTTCTTTGAACAAATAAATTATTGTTCAGATAATTATAAAATTTTGACTTTCATTTTTTTCAATTTCTTTACAGACTATATTTGTGTTTATGGTATTTAAATATTGAAATGATCTAGTTAATTTATAAAGAAAGGTGAACGATAAATGAAATGTAATCTTATATTTCTCAGGCTTTTTAAAAGCTACATTATAATTTGAAAATTTTTTTCATTAAGCCTTGGAATTTATTTTTAAGAATATATCATAAAACTGTAATGACTTACATCCTACGATCAATGTATGATTGTACACCGAGAAAAACATTTATTTTGAACTATCGGGACAGCATACTGTTTACGAGGAACACTAAAGATTAGGAACAGAGGAATCACTATAAATTTTGCTTTATGAAAAAAAATATGGAAACGAAAAATCTTAATTACAGATTTTTATCTTTCTTTAGAAAACATATTTCCTATCAATTTCGGTCATTTTTTAACCCACGTATTATATTCTTCAAATATACCTTTTTGAAATCAGACATTTATTATCGGTTATTTTCAATTCAGAAAACAGGTTCTTAATCAGATAATTTTAAACCCTTTGTACGTGGGAGTCGTTAGAAGAACGACTTTTTAACCAATTTACATGGGTTTGTATGAATTTAAAATTACATTCTAACCCGCTTAATTATGCTAGTTATAAGATTTCATTGTTTTTGGTATTTGTACTCCCGAAATTTTATGATGTGAGAAATAATATAATCTTTTATAACGCAAATTTCGTGCCGTAAAATATAACATTAGAATTGACCACAACTATGATTAAATCAGCATCAAGCGCGATATATATATATATATGAAAAGCATATGCAGCTGTATAGACAGACCTGGGAAAAGGCGAGGAAGGCGGCTGGCAGGGTGGCAGGTATGCAGAGTAGATAGTACATGATGTTCTGGTATCGTCCC